>MKEJ01063774.1:0-10235 GCA_001753735.1 Embelia ribes
AATAGTTTTTGAACAATTTTCTTGAAAATAACAAATTTTTACGTCAACCTTAGTCATCCTAATTCATTAATAAACTCTTATTCATCAATCTAAACGAATAATATTTAGGCATATATTCTAACATCTTGTAACAACCCAAAATAAGATTTGAACGAACAATTGTAACAAAATTTTAAGTAATAATTCATAATATAATCATATAAAACAAACAAGCAAACAAAACAAAATAAAATCAATGTTTTTATTTGCAAACCCCACTTCAAAGTGATGCCTAGACCGAATTGGAAGTAATTTGAAATGTTGATATGAGCCTTCAAATGTAACAAATCACTTCTTATTCAAATTTATTATTATTGAGAGAAGATGATAAATAGAAAAAGGAGATGGGGTTATATAGGGGTTTTTTGTGAGAAGATTGAGAATTTAAGAGGATTTTGGTGAGGTGATAAAGAATTTAAGGGGGTTTTGGTGAGGTAGTAAGAAATTTAAGGATATGATTGGAAATTGGGGGATTGTTACACGTAGGCTAGAGAAAATTAGTTAAAATATAATGTAAATATAACCTTGCAATAATTTACTAAAATAATATTGATTAGTAGGGCTATTTTTTTTTTTATTGTAGTTAAGAGAGAAATTGAACTTGTGCACTAATTATTTATGATAGTATGAAAACTTATTAATAAAATAAGATTGTTTAGTATGACTTTTTTTGATTGCGTAATTAAGAGAGAGATTGGACTTGTGCACTAATTATTCATGATAGTATGAAAACTATTCTTTTGTTTTTGGCTCATTAGTAATTATTAATGCTAGAATCAAAACGTATCTTTATTGTATTTTTTCAAAATATATATAAACTACCATATGGATCACAGGCTAATAGAGACGTAGAATGAGCCAAGAACTACAATTTATCTTGCTTTATGGTACAACTTTCAAGAATTTAAATGAAAAACCAATTAACATGTGAACAAAATCCCAACTTGCAAATGTATCAATCTCATTATTTCTCAATAGTTTCTATTACAAATTTTTGCGACCAACAAGCTTCAATTATGCGCGGTCGAAACCCGTTAGCATTACACCCTCAAAAAAACATAAATTTAAACAATAAAAATGGAAAACACAAAATCATAGTTGTTTTTAATGCTACAATTATTCTAAGTTTTATGAATCTGGAAAGAGGTTGAACCAAAAATCCAAGCCATCATCAACCGTATTAGGATTATAATTATACATAAATTCTTCGACGTTGACCGGAGAGAACTGAAACTGCACTTGCGGGACAAATCCAGCTGCCGGAAAATCATACGTCACAACAGGATTTTCATGTGGAAACACTTCCGAGCAGAAATTTGCATCCATCTTGGGGAAGTAATTTTCCAATGCATCATGATCTACGGAGCGTGATGACGTGTCAGTAATGCCCGAATATTGGGGGCTCTCGGGAATTAGTACTCGATTCGAACAATTCATGGCTTTGGGCTTTTGATCTTTCAATCCACCGATTTGCGTCTTGGCATTAGAGTATTGATGAAACGGTTTCATTTCTTTGGCAGTTTGGTTTCGTTTGACTCTCTTTTTTAGATGGGAATTCCAATAATTTTTTATTTCATTGTCTGTTCGTCCCGGTAGTCTTGCTGCGATAGCAGACCATCTGCAATAAGAAGATTATAGGAAAAAATATTCAGCTCAATAACTTCTTGTTAAGCACAACAAAGAAATAAATGAAAATTGTAAATTTTTAAATGCCCCTGAAATATGTATAAAGCTATATGACATTGTATAAATCCCTTCAATTTATAATTAGTCTCATGGTAATTAATACCTATTTTTCATTCTATGCAATCGAATCCCCACAGTTTTATATTGCAGTCTATTCAAGTCCAAAACACTTTTCTAGGTAATTTAGTTGAGCTTAAAGGCTTCCGAAAACACTTGATCGCCTTTAAACTAATATGTAGGGACTTGATTGAACCAAAATCAGAAGTGCAAGTACCAAATTAGGAAATTATAAAATTACCAAGCTGTAATCCTAGCTTCAAACTTAAGGGACTAATTAAAATTATATGTACGACGAAAATATATTTGATTTCAAAAAAACTTTAGCCAAGATAATGTCACGCGAAATTGAAAAATAATAAATCAAAGTACATAAGGACTTTGTTTGAAGTTATAGGAATGAAAAAAAATAATAATTATATTAACTTATTAAACTCGCCTATTTCCCAACAATTCATGCAACTCAATAATAGCCTCCTCTTCTTCTCTGTTGAAGTTTCCTCTTTTAATATCTGGTCGCAAATAGTTCACCCACCTCAGCCTACAACTTTTACCACACCTTAATAAACCTGCATAAAAAAAAAAAAATAATTAATATCGATCATAAAAATATTTTCAAAGTACAAAAATATCTATAATTAGTGAAGAATAAGATTTTTAGTATTACCAGCTTGTTTTGGGAGTGCTCTCCAATTTCCATGACCATATTTTTTGACATAATCAATTAAAATCTGATCCTCTTCGATCGTCCACGGGCCTTTTTTGAGCCCCATTTTCTCGCAACAAGGAGCTCTCACCATTTTCTGTTTCCAAAATTTAGGAAATGGAAACTGTTTGTGTTTTCAAAAACTTGCTGCTGAAAATGGTTTCTAGGGTAAGAGTGGGTATATATATAGTGAGAGTGATAAAAGCCACATGCCCCTCATAAGTACAGAAATTCTATAGGAGGGCAATTTCGTCGAAATGACATATTAATTTATTATTTATTTATTTGAATCCAATGGTCAAAAAAACGTGGAGACAAAAAATTTTATTCAAATGTGAACAAGGGACACGAGTGGCTCCCACACGAAAGAATTTTTCAAAAAAAAAACTAATATGCAGGAGAAAATATGAGGGCACCGTACAATATTAAAATGTATGTGAACATTATATTTCTAGTCCAATAAATTATTCTTTTTCAATGATGATATCATGCAGACATTTTTTGACGAAGGCATGACTACTACTCTTTAAGAAATTGGCGAGATTAGTGATTACTAGTTGAAAATTTTAATATTTTAGTTGAAAATTTTAATATTTTAGAATGAGTAATGATATTCATACCAATTATTTGTATCAATTTGAATTGTGTGGTTTATAATTAATCATATTGTTAAATTTTTATGAAAGAGAGAAAATATAATGATATAGCTAATTATGTCATAATCTTAATTAATATGAATATTATTAATTTTTTATAATACTATCGTTGCTGACAATATTACCCCCGCTGTAGAGCTAACGTAAAATAATTGAAGTCGGACTCTCTAGCAAAAAATCTAAGCTCCGCTTGACTTGTAGTAATTATGTAATTGCGGTAGGATTTGATAAAATATTTCTCCGTATTTAAAATACTCGTGTTATTTAAATTATTTTAAACAATTTTGGGAGGTATATTACGTTAGATTTTGCTTTACTAATGTTCAAAACAAGTGTAACATTCAACCTTGGATCGTATAGTGATAATGGCTAAACTTTTCTAATAAGTACTTATTATACTTCACTGCCCCATACTTTTGTTTATTTTCCACATTGACCACTAGCTAAACCATGTGTTTTGAAAATTCTCTTAATGATGCCACTGTGACTTCAAATTATTTAATTATAATTTGTTTTAGCACTAAGATTGGACCCTTTTTTAACGTTAAAAAAGAAAATTGGGATTATGTTTTGGAACTTAATAAAAATGTGTCGATTGTGTCAAATAAAGAAACTACTGTCCCTTGTGATACCGCATGTACACCATGACTTTAATTAAATGATAAAAAGATTTTGTATTAGATATTGTGTGTATATATAATTAATGTTTACGGTGTATCTTCAAAAAAATAAAAAATGGATAAATCATTATAAATCCAATCGACCCAAGTCGGTGGCAGACAGATTTTTTGATAACATTAGTAATAGATTTTGTGAGTTCATAATGTACATAAAATTATTAAAAAAAAATCTCGCTAGGTCCATATCTTATAGTTAATATAAAGGTTCATCATTTTGTATTTTCACACTAACCGTGATATGTGTTCATATTAATTTTTACATATGTATTATAAATTTCTTGACATATGTCTCACCGATTAAGGATTTTAGTAACAATACCTAATTCAAAAATACTCCCTCCGTACTTTTTGATAGATCATATAGATTTGGGCACAAGAATTAAGGTAATCATTAGTAAAAGAAATAAGACTAAAATATCTCTCATTATTACCATCTCAAAAAATTAAAGTCAAAATTTCATCCCTCTTAGTAAATTTAATGGAAGGAGTATGTTTGAAATACTCCCTCCGTACTTTTTAATAGATCATATAGATTTGGGCACAAGAATTAAGATAATCATTAGTAAAAGAAATAAGACTAAAATATTTCTAATTATTAGCACCTCAAAAAATTAAAGTCAAAATTTCATCCCTCTTAATAAATTTAATGGAAGGAGTATGTTTGAAAGTAAATCAATTTTTTACATTGGAAGTGTCAAATTGTCACTTATTTAAGAATTTTTTTTTTTTTTTATATAATCTATTAATAAAGAATGGAGGGAGTATTGCTATAATATGATTACTACGAATTTAGAATTGCTCACCAATCTTCAAATATTATTTTTAATTAGAACTACTATCATAATAAGATCTATCAAATCTAAACTTAACCTAATAACCATTAATTTTTTTTCTTAAAAAATTATAAAATAATTGGAAGAAAAGCAGAAATAGAAGACATCATATAAAAAAAATCTCAAAAATAATTATATGAAAAATCAAAACTAATTATACAAGACAGAAATAATTTAAACAATCCTAGTGCATCAAGCGGAATTTCACTCTAATATACCAGTAAAGTAGTCTAATATGAATATCGATTATATAAATATATAAAAATATTACAATGAAAAATGATTCGTGTATCAACAACCATGCATAAAAAATATCGATTACTATATGACAATGTCATGTATATTTATTAGTACTATCTTTAAAGGATAAATACCAATTTAAAATATATTATCATCAAAAAATTTATAATTTTTTATATAACTATCGCTACATATCTCATTATTATTTTATAATTCCACGTATATAAGGCGATTATTTTGAAAAGTGGGTTGTCTCATAACGTTGTTTGTTTGTTCTTCATTGGTACCCTCACGTGAACATTAAAAAGCTAATAATAAAATTAATAAATATAAAAAGGAAAAACATTGGGCAAGAGTAATACTTGGCTGCTCGAATTTGGTTGGCGTTTTTTCGCATATAATTAATTCTTAGCAGGCAATACGCGTATTTGCTGACGTCTAAACTAAATATTTTATTTGAATTTGTTGTATTATATTCCACTCTTGCTTACATTTTCAATTTTTCCTAGGCAAATCGTATACAAATATATAAATTTTATCTTATCATTTTTGCATGGAAAGGGAGAAGATACCAAAAAAAAACATTACATTAAAAATTACGAGTAAAAGTCTATTTTTCTTAGTAGACTGAGAAAAAAACAATAGGCCTATTTCTCTTTAATATTCAACTTGTAATGAATCTTCTTCAACAATTTTTCAATTCAGAATAATTGCATCGTTGTTAGTTTACAAGAATAAGTTATTATATTTTGTTCCATAATTTATTAGGAAATTCGATTGAACTAGAGAAATTTATTTTCCAAACTGTTCGTTTTCAAGCCTGATTAATCAATTCAGACTAAAAATACACTTAGAGGGCAATAAACAGGATTACTCTCACCGATTCCAGCCTTATGGATATACTTCTAACGACGAAACAATTCCAGTCTTATGGATATGGTGAGAGTTTTTTATTGAATAATTATTAAAGATAATAATAATATTTATATCTATCTTTCAACGGCTAAAAGTCTCAAGAAACTTGGAACCATAATAATTGGAACCTTATTTTCTTATAAACTCACGTAAGAGGATATAAAGAAATTTAAGCAGTAAAAGTCCCCGTGCTTAGTTCTAAATGGGTTGCCATGAAGAATTATTTATATAGAAATTCAAACCTTTTTATGAGTAGTAAGTTCATTATGGGTATAAAATATAGTTATAATAAAGTAATATATATGGTTTTGTACTGAATAATACTTATTAGACAAACAAGCTACATTAGAATTTACTTATTTGTCTTATTTTTAACTAGATATATATACTATATTTACTTTCTTTCTCCAATGATAACTATATATGAAAATCCCTTCATCAATGAAAATATTGTACCATACTTGATGACTTGAATTTCTGAATGAATAGAGAGTTAACATCACTATTATTGCACGTGTACCACTGCTAGTAGTGTTAGCTCGAATCACAATTTGAAGAGATCTTTACTTAAAGAGCCGCAAGGTCTACATTTTATTGATTATTTCCTTAGAATTTATAATTTACATCTTTTCTTTATTCTTGTCTAATATATTAGCAAAGGATGCCGTGTGCTAATATTAAAAACTTTCAAGCTTCTTTGTTTTCCAAAGCTATTATATTTTGTGTAGCGAAAAATATATTAAATTCTTTTATCTCATGAAAAATATGTAAGCTATTTGCAAGTGCTAAAAGTATTGAATGTTGACCTCAAACATGCTAAATATTCAAAACTATGTATATGATTCTTTTAGGACATATCTAAGCTGGAAGATTAACCGTAGATTTTGTACTCGTTTAAGTCAAAGATTGCTGAGAAATTAAGAAAAGAATGGTTCCACCATGCAGTCAAAAATAAAATAATACTAAAAGCCGACTAGTCAGGTTTCCCACCCTTATCTTATTCTCACGATACCGTGATTTATGTTGAGAAAATGTACCCGAAAAAATAATAAATTTTATAATAATATTTTTCATGAAAATCTTGGCACTAAAAAAATTCTAAAAAAATAGAGTTGACATCATTCTTATTGCACATAACGACCCTTGCCCATGTTCGAAGAATCATGTATAAAATCTATTCATTCATTATAGAACATCTAAGCGGAGTGAAAGAGCGGTGATCGATGAATGCTCTAACCTCGAAAATTTCAAAAATATTTATATAAAAAGATTACAATTTTGGAGCCGGATTAAGGAAAAAACGAATATTTATGGAACAATAGAAACAATATTGCATCTCATGTAACTAAGTGCAATTGCATTAGAGTTCTTTTTTATTTTAGGTAACCAAAAGTTAAATAATGTAATTTTTTGATCTTGCATCAAACTATCAATTGGTTGTCTAAAATGAAGAATATTTATAATGATTCTCTAAAGGAGAGTGACAAGCTACCTAGCAGACAGTCCTGCCCCACGCATCTAGTCCGTTTATTTTTAAATAGGTGGTTGAGATTAAAATAAAAAGATCTCCATAAAATTTAATTAGAAAAAATTGAATTAATTGCAACTACTGATTTTAAAATAAATGTCACATATGCACCGGACAGAGCCTGCCCATCACCCCCTCTGGGCAGCCCCTTGATCTGTTCTCCAAATCTAAAGAAGTATTATTTATTTCTTAAATATATATAATTAATATATTGTCTTTCATGTCACATCATTTTACTATTACATTTTAAAAGTTAACATATTATCTCTCTACTTACTCAACTATTATTAATTAAAAATAAAATATAATATAAGTATTTAAAATAATTAAACAGTAATTATAAATTAAAATCTTAATTTAATATTTAAAAATAATTACTGAGCTTAAAATTACTAAATACAACATATAAACTAAAACCTTAAGTATATAGAAAACAATTTTAATATTTTAAAAATAAATAATTATAATTTTTATTGCTATTTATGAAAAATATAATTTTTTAAAATATTTAATAAATTTATAATTGAATTTAAATTTTAGTATTAATTACAAATTAAAATTAAATTTATATTCTTAAAATTTAATGTTCACAGCTAAGGAATAATAGTTCTTTATTAAGAAATTCAATTTCTATTTTTATTATTTATATAATAAATTTTATAGAATTTTTTATTTATATTTTTTTCTATCTCATCACTTCTATCACTCTTCTCCCTTCATTTTCTTAAAGAAAACTTCTATATATATATATTTTTATTTATATAATGAATTAATTAATTAAATTAAATTAAAAAATATAAATTTAAAACTAAGAAATAATAATAATTTTTGTTAATATATAATTAAAGAATTAATATTTTGCCACTAAATGTATTGGTATGTGTGGATTTTAAGTAAGGAATAGTTAAAAATAGTATTTTAAGTAGTAGAGAATGTGATAGATAATCTGATCGAGAGTAAAAATAGAGCTTCTGAAAAATACAGATAAATTTTTTTTTTTTTTGAATATATTAAGAAATGTGTAAAGAGAATTTGATACAAATAAGTCAAGATTGTTTTCTTAGAACTTGACGAGTGTTTCTAAGAGCACTTACAACATATACTAAATAAGGGCCCATTGGAAATTCTTAAGGTTGCACACAAGAACATATCAAATTGCAATCAATTATATGTGTCTCAACATGTCGATTACATACATATATGTGTTTGTGTGTGTAATGTCCTAGTATAAAATTTTTGTAATTAAATAATATTATTAATTACCCTTAATGATATTATTTATATTCATCGTCGCATTCGTAATCGTCGTTTCATTACATTCAGTTGCATATGCATATTATAATCGGGGACTATGATTCGTGGTCGTGGAGATGTATTCGTAGTATAGCATATATCTCGTAGTCGTAATGTATAATCGAGTTCTTAGGAATCCATTCGTAGTAGTTTCAGAGATTTTATTGGGTTTCGTCGGTAATCGCGTTAAATTGCATATATCGAGTTTCAGGCACTCAAATGCTGGTCCGAAACTTGTTTGACACTTTCATTAGTGTCTATAAGTAATTTTGAGTCATTTTGAAAATTTTTTGGCCGGAGAGATTTGGACCCAAAATTCCCGTGGCTTCAATCGATATAGGAGCTATTGGATCGATCTAAAAGAGCATATCGATTGATCCAAGTGTGAATCGATCGATCCAACTGGTCAATATCGGATTAAAAAGTGTTGACTCTTATTCTTGTTCTTCATTTTTAAAAAGAACAAACACGAATATAGAGAGAGATGGCGAGTAATTTCTCCAACTTTTGGCCAAGATCATCACACTTTACTTGGTCCTAGGGCTCAAAAGTTGATATTTGGACTCCCGATCTCATCGTTCTCATTCGACATAAGTTTTCCTAAATTCTATACTCATTGATTTTGACTCGTTTTCTATGCCATTAAGGCTCGCGAAATTAAAGTAGCCCATCTTCTTCTTAATATCTAGTGGTTCATCTTTATTTCTAGGTTCGGGATCATTCAAAGTCCGTAACTAGATTCTTCTCGACGTGTAAGAAGAGGGTTTTGGGGGGAAACTTTTTCTGCTCATTCAGGGGCATTTAAGAGGCTTCGTAGGTACGGGTAGATTGCGAATAGTAATGACATGTAGAGAGTATGGGTGTGTTTTATCATACTCATGCATATTTTCATAGGGATTATATTTGTAGATAACATTATGAATGATATTCGGTGAATAATGTTCATAATGGATTGTAGCATTAAATTGTACAATCTTATACCCTAATATTATCGTATGAATATTTCGTAGCATTATGTATATTATTTCCCAATAATAGCATATAAGATGATCGTACGAAATTCTCATAGCGTTTGATATACTTTGTTTCTCAATTATATCATATAATTATCGTGGCAATTTATCGTAGAGATGATATGTGATTTCATTCATTTTATCATAATATTCGTGGTATTCATAGTATTGATAATGTATCATTAACATTATTATCGTGGAGCAAATAGTGACATGACTACATGACCTACACTCATTATATCATGATTTGTAGTTGTAGATTCGTAGTCCGAGGCATTTCGTGATATTTGGAGACCTTTCGTGATTAAATACATAGAACAACATAGTTGCTCTATTCGTGGATTTCATAATTTTCGGAGGTTATAGGCATGCATAAAATAAAGGTATAGCCATTCGTAGAATCTGAAAGGCATTAATATCATAAATTCGTTATTTCATAGCATTATTTCTTGGCATTTACATGAATAGAAAATTGAGTCATTTTCTATTTCTTTTAGGGACATATAGTATCGCCTTTATAAAAAACAATTCGTAGAAGCAATTGAGGTTATACAACTTCATTGTGGAAGGCGGGAAACCAGATCTGGGA
>MKEJ01063775.1:0-10997 GCA_001753735.1 Embelia ribes
ATATAAAATATATTTAAAAATAATGTATCGAGTATCTCTCAAGTCTAGTCAAGTATTTGCTTCTTTTTATCGAGTCAATTTCGAGCACAAAAATGGTACTCAAGTCGATTAAGCAATACTCGGTATTCGGTTAGAGAAATATTCGGCTTGATTAGAACAATACTCGGCTCGACTCGATTCATGCTCGATTAGAGCAAAATTCAGCTCAACTCGACTTGTACTGAATCATCTAAATGATACATGCTCGATTAGAGTAATAATCGGCTCAATTAGACTCGTTTCCACCCACCCCACCTTGGTCCGCCAATGTTTTTTTTTTTTTTATATGTATAGATTGCAATGTAGGAAATTGTTGTTCGTGCAGACAATTACAGCAGATTATCCATTTACGGGGGTCACTAAATTTTAATCACTATATCTTAACTCTAAATTAGGTAACTTCCATCCGTCACCCATATATGGTATTTATCATAAATTTATGGATTAAATTTTAGTGTACTCCAAATGATGTATTATCCCCTGGAACTGGTTGGCCACTGTTCATCCCTTTATTATTTGTAGGTTTAGTGAATCTGTTATGGGCATTCACTTTAATCCAATATTTATTTTAGACTTGGATGAGAATAGATTTATATTTTGAGGATGAGAATAGATATAATGGTGGAAATATCCTTGGGGGCTGAGATATGTAGAATGGCCACTTCAGATTTCATGAACTTGAAATTAGAACTTGGTATGAGTGATGGTTTCCTATTCAAGGGAATCAATGTAGTGAACTTCCTACTTTTACGTAATTGAATAGTAATAGATACACTGGTGGAGTTACTGAAAATTTGATCTCTAAATTTAGTTTAGAGGGTCATTTAGGAGCACCGTTGCAGAGTCCGTGATTTAGCAGATTTGAGCTCTAATTTTGTTTGTTTGTTTGATTGTTTGAGAGAAGGGTGCTGTTTTGTGATATGCCAGTCGAGGGAAGAAGCGGACAAGTTGGTTAACGCATGTCACAATTGCAGGACTCTTCCCGGTGTAAGTGCTGCTGATATGTTCTATATATGTAATTGCAATAATCTAGTTTTTTTTTTTCCTATTTCTTTTGAGGGTGATGTGCATTAATTGAAAAGTTGATACAATGGAGTATGACCTTTCCTGCTGAATTAAGTATCATTCTTTTAACTGCAATTTTGTGATGAGTTGCTTTAAAAAAGCAAAGTGCTTTTTATACGTTGTTACTTAACCATTGTGTGTTAATTATTTCATTTTCATCCCCAGAAATAAAAAGACATAAGTTGACATTAATTCAGGTTTCCACTATATTGAGGTTTGAATATGAACTGTGCTCTATTTTGTGGGGTACCCCAATCAGCCCGATTGGAACGGGGCATTGTTGCTTGCTATCGAAAACCATCTTCTTAGGGAAAAAACTTTGACTCGGCCCTTGCTTAGGGACTTTAAATCACATTCCTGCTAGATAGGGGAATGAAGAATTTAGTAGATATATTACATCCCTGCTAGAAAGGGGAATGAAGAATTTAGTGTATATATATATATATATATATATAAACGTCCTAATGCATAAAACTCCCACACTGTGGAGTTTGGGAGGGTTTGATGTACGCACCTTTACCCCTATTTTCAGAGTGGTTGTTTCCAAGGGACGAACCCATGACTCATAAGTAGCAATGGAGGCGTGTATGGTTTTAACGTTTAAAAATTCAAGTTAAAATTTTAAATATCACAAATATAAATTTCAAGAGATATTAAACATATAGCAACTGTAGGTAATTGGATGTCATATAAATAACAAGCCATCTCCATAAGTAACTTACAACTCTGACCTAAATTTAATGACTATAGATTTCATCACTATTAGCTTGTGCTTTATATATAGCTCCCTTGCAAAATAAAATCGTCATGAATTTACGAAAAGTCATATTTAGATTGAAATATTATATTAGATGTTTGTGATTCCATTAATGAGATAGTATTAATCCCTCGAAAATCTTTTTTTTTTTTATACTCAAATTTTGTTAAAGCCAACACAAGGCAGAAAAACCTAAAATTTAAGGTAAATTGTATTTATAAACCTAACAATTATTGCTTTGACCACAATGTTCATAACATCATATTAGATTTTTCGAGGAGGCTCTTTTAATTAGATTGTTATGAACTGATAATTTGTTGAAATTTCCATACAATTCTATAAGCATTATGCTGAATTCAACATTTTAAAGGAGTATATATAAAGAAGATATATATAATTTTTTGGGGGGTACATTGAAGTAGTTATTTCATGTAAAGCATAGTCAAACAACTTTAGTTTTTTTGGTACAAAAATATACATTAGGACCTGTAAGTTATTTGAATCAATTCGTGAAGGGGACAATTTGTAAATTCAGAAAGAAGAGAATATTTTCTAATATTATCGAAAACATCCGGAGTGTAGGAGAATTTTAAGCAAATAATTTAAAATCTTCATTTATGTGCAATAAAAGTTAAAAATAACCCATGCTGGGTATTCAAAGGACATTGAATTCACATAAATTTAAATAAACCGATTTTTCAGTTTAAAAAGGCAATATTAAATTTTGGTCAAACATTATGTAATTATGAACTTCTTTTCTAACAAAACCAAATGTTTGGATTTTGGAAGCTTATTATATATGTCAGTACTTAGTTAAGCCTATCCACAAATCTAAACAAATGCAAAATTTTGAGTAGTTGGATTGCTACTTAAACTTGTAGATTTAGAATTAAACAAGCATATTAGGAAACGGTATAATCTTATCTCGATAAGTAACGACAATCGAATTCAAAGATTTCTATTGATCCCGAAAATACTTAATATCAGTCTTATACGCAATTCAGTTTTTACGATTTCAATCTAGTCCACGTAGTTTGTTAAATTAAATTACTCATAAACTTCTCGGGTTTGTTTTGATTTGGTTTTGAATGAATTGAACTAAACTAATAGCAATGAAATAAACACAAATTAACGATAATAATTAAGATCTTGCTTGTACAGGGTATCCAATGATTTAATTTCTTCTCCCTAATTGATCTAATTAATAGCTCCAAAAGATTGTTAATCTGAAAAATCACTGATGTGTATCGATCTGGTTTAATTCAACCTAGTGTGTCATTGGGTGATTTCCACACACCATAACTATGACTAGATGAATTTTAAGGTACTTGGACAACTTAAAAATCCAAGATTTTAGACTAATTCAATTTTTAGATTAGATTTATAAAAATATACACATCAATTAGGGTTAGTTTGAATTTGTTAAATTATCTTCATCCCCTAGGTAAGAAAAGAGCTCTAGCCTAGTATATTAATGATGAAAACAATGATAATTGAATAGCAACTCATAATCAAACAATATAACTTGGTAGTAGTGATGATTACTAGCGATTAAAACAATTATAAACGAATCGAAATTACGAAAACTAATGATTCTATTTCTACTATGCAAATAAAGCAACTAAGTTTATGTAAAAACAATAATAAATGATGAATAAATTAGCTAATAAAAGAACAATTCACAAACATTAATTGAAAGGTTGAATCTCCACAAATCTTCTCAAATCTCCACCAAGAACAATAGAAAGAAAAATAAAGTGAATAATGAAAAGACTCTATCTAACTAATGAGATTAATCCCTTATATAGTATCAAAAGCTGACTATTCTGGAATTTTCTGATTTACAAATATCTAAAATTTTCTAAAACTGCTTTTATCCTTTGCTGAATCAATTTCTATATTAGAAGCAGTTGGATCGATCAATTTGATGATTTGGATTGATCCAATAACATCTGAATCGATCAGCTGACAAACTTTCCAACTTCTTCTTTTGTACTTTCTTTATCACTTTTACTCATTTGCAATTCTTCCAATAGCCCAAAATCGTTACCTTGAGTCTCGAAAATCCATGTATCTTTTCTGTTGCGTCAACTTCCTTGTAAAACGTCCACTTAAGCTCTTTATCTGTATCAAATAAATCAAAATCCATAATACCGAAATATAACAAGTTTCACACAATATATGTAAGATAAATAATTTAAATGTATCGCATTATAATTTTAGTTAATATAGTTTTAAGGACTAATCAATACTAATCTCTCATCTAATTATAAGTTATGGTTGAACATCATATCAAATTATTTAAGAAGACCGAGGTCATAAAGAAATTTTATAGAGATGAGCTAAAGCTGCATAAAAAAAAAATTTGTACCAAAACTAAGATATCAAATTTTGTATTTTTTTAAAATTTTATGGGGCTATGGTCTTTCCTAGCAAATTGACTGATGGTGTAATGCACAACGGAAAATTCATATCTCAATCTTTATTTTTCTCATACCATTATGATAACACGCATGCCGACAAATCCATCTTGGTGTGTGACCTATAAGTAAGTATCATTATAAATTTCATAGAAGCCTCAGCATCTCCAAATCCTGTAATAGAATAACCACTCCTTTCTAAACCTTTTATGTACCGAAAAAATTATGAAGTTGCGGATGAGCTAGTCAACACCCAGTATGATAATAATAATGCCACGCGGAATCAAGAAAATCTTATGTGTTTCGCAAACAAAACTCATGGACGAAGTGACTCGCACTAAAGCAGTTGCTAACTACTGGTCTTCAGTTGGGCAGAAAAGGTTGATATGAGGAGTGAAGGTGTCGTTTTCAAAAAACAACGGTGTTTTGCGAAAATGTGGGGGGACTAGCATTGCTTGGATCGTGTATGAGACACGTTTCCCATGTGGACCATATAAACTTTTTATTGGTGGTCACTGTCCAAAACTTTTGCTTGTAGGGAAACAAATAATTTTAGGGAAACAAATAGAAGGAGAAAAAATGTAAATATTGGTATACAAGTGATAATTTAGAACACGACGGATGTGCTTGCTTGAGGTTTATTTGTTCTTACCAACATGCTAAATGAAAATGTGTCATGCTCGAAATTAGCGTTTGAAGAATTAATTTTCACAGTGGCGATGGTTTTACTTAGTTAAAACGGGTAAATTTATATTGAGTAATAATATGTGTATGAAAAATTTGTATCGAAAATTGGTATTGAATTATATTGTGCTGTTAAAAATTTGCCTTATCATCCCATTTTGTTGGGCGAAAGAGGGTGTGTAATGGTGTAGATATTTATTAGCCATACAATACAATACAATTTGGTACAAATTTTTTGTATAAATTTTCGATAGGTAAATCATTACTCATTTATATTTAGTGTAATAGAGTCCCTTTTAGGCAATATACATTTTGCGCAAATTGTTATTTTTAATTCCTAAAATATAGAAAACTTTTAGCATTTGTATTTTATAATAATTATTTTTTAAAAAAAAAAGAAGTAAAAACAAGCTCAATGAATAGGTAGAAAACAGGAGAAATAAACTATTAAGGGGTATAGAGATAATATAAATTCACATGTATTTTTAGACGATTAGACATTCAAACCTATTTATGTATTTAATTCTACTATAAAACTATGAAGGGCCAACTAAAATTTTCTTCTTTTTATAATTCAAAAATACTTTTGTCATTATTATGAAATTACAACTATTAAAATTAACAATCATATTCACACTATCTTAAATTATATTCCTAACTACAAATTTTTAAGACACGGTGATCTGATGAGTTCTATATAATCCTACCCGTTATGTGTTTTAATCAGTGATACTTTTCTTTATTTTATTTCCTCCATTTTCAATAAAAATGGAAGTACTATAACCATAACTTAATCGTTTTAAGCACACTTATCATTATACTTCTTGGATTTTCCTTTTGAATATATAATCAAAGTTTTAATTCATTTAGCATTATTTTTTTGATAAAAATAATTACTTTTTTTTAGTCGATAAAAATACAACAATTGTGGTTCACTTTTTATTCAAAAGTGCCCTCAATTATTTAATTAAATATACATTAATATTTTTGTATTTTATGAAAATTTGGTTTATATATGAGACGTTTTACACATAGGACTTAGTTTAACCATTGGACTCCTACTCTATATTTGTTTTACATTATAGTGCTTCCCATAAATAAGAACAAAGACTAAGGTCTTACTCTTCATTTTATGTGCTCAATTCTATGAGTTGTTATTAAATTTAATTTATTAGATAAACTGTATGGACCCTTAAGTCCAGATCAATTAAGTCATTTTATCAAATTTTTTCTTATTTTCAAGCGTATAAAGTAAAATAAGTGGCAACAATTTTGCATGGAGGTTTTATGATCTATTTGAAATACTGTTAATGAGTTTTGCTCTGATTTTTTGCTATATCTATATCGGCATGACTACTTTGCTGGCATTAGTAATTTAGTAATTTGCAAAATTTATTGCCACCACTGTCTTAGGTTGGACAATATTTTTTTTATTTTTACTTTTCCTGCAGGTGTAAAGTGGTATATTTTCCGATACCCAGGAGTTAATTTTATTCTGAATACTATGATAATTTGTTGCTTTTTCAAAGAAAAATCATTATATATTCATTAACGCATATTTTAGGTGAGTAAAGTAATTATAAACTATCTTATTTTCCATAAATTAAAATTCCTCACAATCAATGTTCTAAGAAATACCTCTTTGTAAAATCTGTTCTGGAAAAGCTAATCCACCCATTTAACTGTAAAATTAAAGTGAGTTTGATCTTAAATATTTCCCTGAGCTTACAAGAACATGTTGATATTTTTTAATAAAATCTTGACTCACTGATCAAACTAGCCAAAAATTTGTAACTTATTGAAAGAAATGGTGAGACTAAGAGATAAAATGTTATATAATTTGAAACTGTTGGGTTTTGATTTTGTGTTGAATTTAGGAATTAATCAGATGTGCATGTGAATGTATGGTGTATTCTGCTCATGTTACGGCCAAGTTTTATCCAAGTGATTGATTGGATTTGAAGCCGAAATCGTATTTTTGGGATTTTTAAAGAATGAGCTTATGCTTTTCATAGTTTCGGTCTACTTTCTAATAATTGCTACAATCTCCATTTGAAATCAAGGGTAAGAGTAATAATAAGAAGGTGATATTAGAAGCATTTCATATGTGCTTTATATGAGATTTTCTCTTTAAAATGCCAATGGGAAAAATTTTGGCCCTAGAAAAATGTCAAAAAGGGTCATTTGTTTCTCAGTAATGTCATGCTATACCATCTGAGCCAAAAATGCATCTAGAAAATTTTGAAGATATGCTCAATTTTAGATAAGTTTTCAAATTTCGTAAAATAACCTAAGATAATTAAGATACGTACTATAGAAAGAAATGGAATGGAGTGCTTATTTTAATTTTTAGTAAATTTGTATTAGAAAAGAAAATGGCATCGGAAGCGACGTAAAATTGACAAGGTGATATAAGACTACTTGTAGTTCATTTCACAAAAAGCTTGAAATTTAGAAGAAAATGCATCCACGTGTATTTACTTATTTTTTAGACCGCTAACTATGGAAAGTTAGAAAGTGGACTTTGTTCGCTTCCTTTTACTGAAGGATTTGAAATTATCTTCTTTATTACAATGAACATAATTCACTTTTCGTTCTTCTCTGCTTTGGATTGAAAGCCTTAGCCTAGCCTTCGAGACATCCACGTCCTCCAAATAAAAGTCTGACATGTACCACATATGTACTCATTCTAGTATTATTAAAAGTATAAAGCAAATACTTGGTAGATTATTTTTTAAGCCACTTGGATGGGAGCATGTTTACATATAATATTTTTTGTGAATAGTAAATTCATTAAGTTAAATTAAAAAGAGCCTTAGAAAGGTTGAAATTTAATTTAATTCATTAATCTCTGTGTTAAAACCCATAATAATAATGGTTGATTAGAAATTAATTTATCATAAGTTAATTTCTAACTTTAAATAATATAGCAAGTGGGCGCAGAGAAATATTTTATAGCTTTATGTGTGTAACGTATTATATAGTATGAATAAAATAGATAGGCATTATTTAATAAAGCATAGGCAAGTATCAAGCTATTGTGAATGTTGGGTTACTAAAAAATAAGATAAATACGAGATGAGTATTGTAGAGATGTGTATATTGAGATGAATGTATGGGAAGACTATAAAAGATAATATTATAAATGAAGAGATTAGGACTAGATTAGGAGTGACATCAATGAAAGATAAGATCAGAGAGGCGTTTAAGATGATTAGGACATATAAGAAGGAAACTGGTGAGAGCACCAGCTATAAAATACGAGAGTATTGGAGTGAGAACGGATTAGAAAGACAGAGGTAGACCTCTAACTCATGGATACAAGTGTTACAAAATGACACTTGTATTAAGATGTTAGACGAGTAAATATTTTCGACAGGAATGAGTGTCGTCTAAAAATTTACGTTAACAACCTAACGTGATATCTCATTTTGTTCCATTTAACCAACCCAATTTCTTGAGATTTTCAAGACTTAGAGGATGATAGACAAGTGTCAAGCTGTCTGAGAGTAGGGACAGTAGTGGGACAAGTGGCACTATATCATCCAAGTTTCAAAATGGCGACAAAACAGTTAAATAAGACGGTTCAAATTACAATTATAACATCCTAACAATAAAAGGAGATTTATTCGGATAAACAATAGACTTGAATGACTAAACTGCAAGTAAGTAGAAGTGGAACGAAAAGGTAATTGTAATACCCTAAAAATAAAAGGGGATTTATTTGAAAAAACAGTGGACTTGGAGGAAGATGATGAAGTAATCGCAACTAATCATATATCCACTAGCGCACTAGAATAAGGATCGGCATGAAGGATGTTCATGGTCCGATTTAGATCCCTTCTACCAGTAAAGGTGGCGATGGAAGCTCCTGAAGATTCAGTGCCACCCTTGGTGAAAAATCAGTTCTCGTCGGATACGAAATCCAATGGTGACGGAGGGTGGATAATTGCAACTAGTGATAAGGGGAAAAGAGCTTCACGGAGTCCTCAATGGAGTCTTAAAGTAAAGTACTATAAGGAGAAAGCTCAAGTGAAGGAAAGAAATTCATCAAAACAAGCAGCAACTCGTGAAGTACCTCCTCTTTTGAAAAGTGCCCATGTCCATTCTTTTAAACAAGACCAACCAATTTACAAGATAAGCAAGAACAGTTATTGATTATTTGACATCTGCAACTGCAAGGATTATTTGGATGACCAATGGGGCATGCATTATGAAGATGACCAAATGCTGAAGAGAAGAATGAATAAAGGGAATAAAAAATCATCCAAACAAGTCCTCAAAAAAAGGTGTAAAATAGGTAATCCTTCACGAAATGGCAATATATAATCTTCATAATGCCTTTACGAAATGGCAATAATCATCAGAGCACGCAATATATAATCTCTCTGTTAGCTTTGGTGATGTGCTGTAGAGTAAGACTAAATCCTTCTTTCAAAAATTCTGTAGAAATTTTCATGGTTATGACTATGTGCTTTTGCGATGCAATTTTTCCAGTACCAATATCAACTGGGTCAGTAGAAGCTTAAAAATCCCAAGTTGCCCCCAGTTTCTTGCTAACTGGTCTTCTTTTGGTTAGATTTTAGAGCAACTGATCTCACGCGCGATGCTGAGAACCTTTGAGGCATTGATCCTAACAACATATCTTCCTCGGAAAACTTGATGACTTTTGCACATGCAACATATCCAGCCCATTCTCGAAGATCTTTTTGTCCCTTTGGCATTTTATTTTGAACCACTTCCCTTTGACTTTGAGAAGTCACTTCTATACTTATAGTATTACATGTAGCTATGTAACTAGTTGGATACAATTTCTCTGATTCTGATGTGTTCTAAACGCAGGGGTATAGGATGTAGTAATCAAACTTACTGGAAGACTCCCTAAGCAGCCTACCTTTTGCATATTGAAAAAGTGGATTCCCGATTTTGTTTCAAACCAAATAAAGTTTTTGTTCTTTTTTTACTTAAAAAGGGAATGCACTCAACCTCCGGTATTTCTAGCGAATTCGGGACTTGCCTTGGGTTATCTAGGAAAATCGAGGCGTGACACCACCACCAGTGCCTCACGCCCCCACTGCACGACCACCTCGCTACTATACCACTGGACTCGCTTAACCCCATAGCTGTGCCACCAATGCTACCTCCTTGCTGGCACTGCAGATCCTCGCCACAGCACCCACGACCACTAGATACTCCACCAGGCCATCATCGTGGATCTGCCCCAGCCTCTCCATCTCCCACGACCTACTGGCGTTAGCGCTGCCGCAACTTCGGCCTCCAATCACTGCCTACCCATCAGGGGCACAACCGACAACCTCTGGCTACCCTCGCCTCAGCCATGTTGTTGCCATGCCACCACTAGATCCAGCCGAACATCGCCAACACCGGCCTCAGGCCAGAGCCCAGCCACGCGTTGCTCACCCTCGCTCAACGCTGGCCAACTCACCATTGCCAGCTTCTCACTGGCCACCGCAACCAACCTTCGTTGCCACCACGGGTCCACTATCGCGAGCGGCCACACGGCTGGCTAGCTCAAACGTCGACCAGTCTGACGCTGATCTCCCTGTCGATCTATGAAAAAATCTATATATATATGTATACATATTAAAAATAAAAGCTGGATACCTGCTGTGAATCACCAAAAAGAAAATTTGGTGAAGTTGTAAATCAGATTTGGAAATTTTTGTGGAAAAATTAAAAGGATGTATGCCCTTTGATATGGTTAAAAATCTGAAATTTAATCCTAATAGGATTAGGATTGAAATATTTACTTACATATTTTTTTTTTCCAATTGAATAAAGTTGGCTCATCAAGATTGTTTGGAAATATTTACTGCATAAAATTTTCAAATTAATTGCAATTATGGGCTTATTAGATTCAACTAAGTACTCCTAAGTTATGGAGTTGCAATTAAATCATTTAAATCACTTAGTGATTTTTCAAGGTATTTCAATTTTTTACTAAATTAGAAATTGAAAAGTACATTAAATTTTCCATTAAAAAAATTTTTCAAGTAAGGAAAAAAATGGTT
>MKEJ01063786.1:0-20801 GCA_001753735.1 Embelia ribes
TAGGCCTCTTCATTTAAAATTCGAAAAAAATGCTCATATGAATTACATAAACATAATTTTTCTATTTAATGCATTAGTCTTTTATATCAATTCACATAACTCATTTCAACAACATAGTTCAAATCCCCAAAATTTATAAATTAACATACATAAACATGTAACCCAAATGCTTATATTTATAGTACCACTACGAATCTACTGTACCTGAACAACCCAAAAATGACGTCCTAAAGACTTTCGAAAAAACCCCCAATTCCGTCCCAAATTCGCCTTCCGATTCAATCTTAACACGCTACTCGGATTGGTTCGAACCTTGCCAAGAAAATAATCCTAACAAGGTAAGGATCACATACAACTAATAAATTTTCTCATGTAATAGTGGCACAAAACCCAAGGTATGAACAATGACAAGAAAAAAGAATGAAACTTACATCAAAAGAGAGAATGATCTACAAGGATAACAAATATAACTTTATATTGAAAATCGAGCCTTCTAGATAGATGATTGATGCCCAAAAAGTGGAACAACCCTCCCATCTCTCTCTCTCTCTCTCTCTCTCTCTCTCTCTCGATTCTTCGTCTTCCTTTCTCTCTCCCATCATAAACCCCAATAATCGAATTAAAAAAATCCCCAATTTCAAAAACCTCTCAATCTATGCACACGACCATACACATACACATACACACACACACATGTATATGAATATAACAAATTGAGGCTCTGATTACCTCATTTCTCCTGCAATGTCGACATCGGGTGGCGCGAGGAACCTCCGGCGCGGGGAGGACCGGTTCTACAGACCGCCGGCGATGCGGAGGCGTTGCCGGTCCAAGGCGGCGGCGGCGGAGCCAACGACGGCGACTGATATGACCAATTTGGATCGTTTTATTGAGCACACGACGCCGTTTGTTCCTGCTCAGTATTTCTCAAAGGTAGCTTTTGAAAGTTTAGAAATTATAAATTAGGGTTCTTTTTGGATTTTTTGAATATTGGGCTGACATGTGGTTTTGGTTTGTTACGTGACTCTTTAATTTTTTTTATTGGGGTAGTTTTTGAAAGTTTGGAAATTAGGGTTCATTTTCGTAATTGAGAATGTTTTGAATATTGGGTTGATATGTGGTTGTGGGTTATTGTTCATATTCTCTAATTTTTTATATTCAATTTGGCATGATAGATCCACTTTGAAGATAGTTTTTGAAAATTTAAAAATTAGGTTCTTTTTTTCATTTTTGGGATTTGTTGAATATTGGATTGATATGTGGTTGTGGGTTATTTATGTGATTCTCTAATTTTTGCATATAATTTGACTAGTTCCACTTTGAAGGTAGTTTTTAAAATTTTCCAATATCAGCAGAACTTTTATTTTCTGATAAATTTTTGGGTTGTGGTTATGTGGTTTATGAAATTATTTCACATATAGGTATTTTTGGGGGTGAAGTTGAGAACATAGTTGTATTTTATGTGGTAATCTGCCCTTCCCAGCCATCAAATTGTGGATACGGCGCAATTGTTAATTTTGGATTTATTGTGAATATTTTGGGATATTGGATTGATTAATGGTTGTGGTATACAGGTATTTTGGTTTGATTCTCTATTGTGTGAAGTTATTTTTGCAATGATTGTTTATTTTGGGGTTAAATTCAGCCATATAGTTGAATTTGATCTATTAAATATGTCAGTGTTGTTATTACACTTCCGAGCAATCAATCTGTGCATATGGCGGGATTGATGATTTCTCTGAGGTTTTTCTCTTTAAAACTTTGATTTTGGTGTTCTCAAAGCATTTGTTCATGTCTTTTTTTTTTTTTTTCATTTTTGGTAATTTTCAGAATATGGTGTAATGATAGGGTTTTCTAATTTGTATCGCCAATTTTTACATTATAGTTTTATTTGAAGGTAAATTTGAACAGATAGTTGTATTTGATGTTGTAACATGCCCTTGCTCTGGTATTGGTCTTCAAAGAAATCAAAACTTAAACCATGCATTCATCCTATGTTGTGACTAGGATTAATTTTGGGAATGCAAAAATAAGGTCGATCATACAATCTTGTGTGAGATGTGTATATTCAATTCCATGATGGTATTGAACAAAATTATGCTTGTTTTAAGTCCAATGTCAACATTAGAAATAAATTAAATTTGGCTAAAATTAAGAAAATAAGAGGATAAAGATGTGAACTTTTATGAACAAACTTTAGAGGAGCGGATACGTGCATTATTGACTATAAGCAATTGAAAGATTTTAAAAAATGGGTTGTTCAAGATCAGGCATAGAAAAAAGGAAACAAGAATTGTTCCTATTAGGTCTATAGCGTCAAAAAATTCTTCAGACATCTTTGGAGACTTTCAAGTACTTGCTTTCTGAATGAGTTTTCCTATTATAAGCATATGGAAGATGGTAATTGATGGTTCTAGTAACTCAGTAGAAAGGAAACCAAAGCGTTTGGGTTTGTTTTACCCGGATATGATTTGTAGAATAACATTCAATCTGAGTGTGGTATTTCCTTTTAAAAAAGAAGAAGAAAAACTTTTAAGCTAATTGTGCGATTTTTGATTGGTGAGAAAGAAAAATGAAGATCGATGTATGACCTTTAAGTTGGGTGGGTGTAGATTATTTTCTTTTCCTTATTGTCCGTAGCATGTATCTAATGTATTATATTGTGCACAGACGAGCACGAGGCGATGGAGAACTTGTGAAAATGAATTCCATCCATACTTCATCCTTGGTGATCTTTGGGAATCTTTCAAGGAGTGGAGTGCCTATGGGGCAGGTGTTCCTCTTGTCTTGAATGGCAGTGACTCTGTTATGCAGTACTATGTGCCATACCTATCAGGCATTCAACTGTATATAGATCTGTCCAAAGTGAGGCTAAGGTGAGATTATGGATTCGATTCTGCTGTACTACGGTTCAATATTTTTCCCTTTTATGCTTTGGTCAGTGTTTAGCTGACATGTTACGTATAATCTTCCGTTATGTGAACTCTAAGGAATGCACTGTATTAACTTCACATCAATGGAAGGGTGCTCTGAATTGGGTGGTTGAAATTTGAATTTGTTAAGAATTCTAATATTCGGCATGTTGACATTCAAACCATCTTTGAGGTGGTTATAAAAAAAAGTTCGATGTAGAATTGTCATTTTTTGTAATGGTCTCATTTGATCGTCCTTTTGATTATGTCAACAATTATTGAAAGATTTTCTCTTGCATTCTATAAATTCCAGTAGTTTTCTAGCTATTTCCCTATGTTTTACTTGTATGACAGCGTGGGGAGATCCTAGACTGCTGTTGTAGGATTTTCAGTCTTAGTTTTTAATTATATAGCCTGTTTATTTGTATGTAAAAATTAAGGGGCAAAATCTGTCTAGAAGTGGAAGCCAACATGCATTGCCCTCTTAAAGGCATCATTTCAACTACATAATCTGTATAAATGTGGTTTGATAACTTTGTATATTCTATGTCAAGCAATTCCCATAAAATAAGTTTTCTTAATTTACTGTGACAATTAATTACACACTGGTTCTTGTATCCTTGTTATGATGAAAATCTTGAGTATTGTTTATATTTTAATGGGTGAAGAAAAGACAAGTGAAAAGAAGAGTGAAACGGAGAAAAGATTAGGAGATAGGAAGAAAAGGAGAGAGGGGATGAAGGACTTTGGCATGTGTTTTGGTACATTTCCAATGCTTCAGAGTGGATAAATAATGTTTTTTTTAGGTGTTTGCCTGAAAACATTTTCTGGGTATGAGCTATAACCTACATGTTATTTATGTTTTATGTACTGAGGCAGCAATAAGTATTGATGAATGCGATCGCTACATGATGTTTTTCAGTTAAAGTACTTTCTGTGGAAATAGTTTTTTTGTTTAGTCAAATTAGGCCTTTACTCCAGATTGATATCCATGTGCGACAGGCGGCCTGACGATGAAAGTGATGCAGAATCCTCCAGAGAAACAAGTAGTGATAGCAGCAGCGAATATGGTACTAGAAGAAGACCTAGCAAAACTCCATGTGCTTGGGGTCAGCAGAGCACTATGCTAGCTACTACCCAAAGTTTTAGTAGACTTTCTTTGAGAAACATGGGATCGACAGCTGGTGAAAGTGAGATCACTAACTCTCCTGGTTTACTTGTATTCGAATATTTGGAGCAGGATATGCCATACAGTCGGGAACCTTTGGCTGATAAGGCAAGTATAATTTTCAGAGTAATGCCATATGTACATGTCATAATTTCGGGAAAATATGCAAGGACAACAAGCATCGTACGCATTATTTACAAAATCGTTTACCATACATAGGTATGATGATTAGTAACGCCACTTGTATTTACAGATTGCAGTCCTAGCATCTCAATTTTCAGAACTCAAAACCTACAGAAGCTGTGATCTGACAGCTGATAGTTGGATTTCTGTGGCATGGTAATATTTTTTTTTTTAGGGTAGCATTAAAAATGCCATTTGTTATGGATTTATATGTTTATTTTGGAAGAGTTCTAAAAAAAGTTTTGTTCTTTTTGTTTAGGTATCCCATATATAGAATTCCTACGGGTCCAACTTTACAGAATCTGGATGCTTGCTTTTTGACATTCCATTCCCTTTCTACTCCATTCAAAGGCACCAATGTGGATTGCCCGCATGTTCATGCCTCAACCGCAAGGGGTCTACACGATCCTAGCATGCCCTTGAAGCTTTCATTACCCATCTTTGGGCTTGCTTCTTATAAGTTCAAAGTTTCTGTATGGAACCCGAATGGTGTTCACGGGAGCCAAAGGGCAAATTCTCTTTTACACGCTGCGGACGACAAGCTTCGTCGTTTGCAAGTTGATCACCCCGATTTCAGGTTTTTCGTATCTCGCAGCTCGTTTAGGAGATGACAGATGTCATGACAGATGTCGGCCTTTCCATTAATTGCTTATTTAGAAAAGAAAAGAAAAGGAAAATAGGGGGGGAAAAAAAAGAAAAATATTAAATCCTTCCTTGAATTCAACCTGTAACAGTCTCATTCCTCTTTTGTAAAATTCTGACCGTGCAGTCACTTTCTCTCTAGTTTAACTTTAAAGATTGAATTATTTTTCAGATATTGACACTACCATCATGAGATTTTCCTTTCTTTATCATGAAATATTTACTTTCTCTCTACTCTCTCCCTCTCATTTAGTTTTCTTTCTTCATTTAATTAATTGTCAGCCACAGTCTAATTTCTTGAGAGTTGAGGAAGCTATCAGCTATATAAATATATATCCATACATAAGCTGATTAAATAAATAGGGTAATTGAATGTAAAAAAATAAAAATAAAAAGGTTAATTACTCAAATCCCAAATTTTAAGAAAAGTGATATTATGGATTTTTTTATGTTTCTTCTCCTTTTATAGGAATCTCTAACGTGCTCAAGGGTCAAACTGAAAGAAAATAGTAGTGGAAATGGCCGTAAAAGGATTAATTTGCCTCCAAAATAAACCATACATGGGTAACTTGAAATTATTTGATTAATTAGCACGTCAATTCCATCTATAAGATATCACTTTTTGTTGTAATTTGAAAACAATTAGTGTTATGATTGGAACTGTGATGAAATTGAATTTCGATAGAAAGTATGGGGATCATTCCCCTAATCAAACCTAAAAGAAATATGAGAAGTATTTTTATTATTATTATTATGGATCATTTTACTGTAATTTTTAAGTAAATAAATTAATTTATTTACGATTAAAAAAGAGTTGATATATCTAATTTAAAATTTTTAATTTATTTAAATCAAAATAACAAATAAGTTCAGTCTCAATTTAAAAATTAAGCAGCTAAATGTTGTTTAAATTTTTTGAAAAAAAAAAAACTGAAAACATGAAATGTAACGAATCCATATGCATACACATGTCCATACTCATATATATACATATATATGCCCTATAAGCATGTAAAATAAAATTGGTGCTATCTGCTTACCTCATAAAGAGTACTCTAGAGTGTAACCCTAAGTGGTACCCACCATTTTCTTTGGGGTAATCATCTTCCTTTTTCTCTTGATAATGTAATGTATGCATATATTTGTGTATATATATTATTCATTCCTTCTCTCTCCCACCATATCTCTACAGATACACTTCACAGAATATCATCCCCAAATCTCTCTCTCTCTCTCTCTCTCTCTCATCTAGTTGCTAGGGTGAATACTTGCTTTTTCTCTCATTAACTCCTAGAAAGAGACTAACACCCCACATATGGCAAAACCCTAGCTACATACTTCTTTTCTGAATTTGTTTGATGGGAAGGAACCCTTTGTTTTCAAAATCTACTCCAAAACACTATTAATTTCATAGAAGTCATTAATTCTCATGAAGTGTTCATAGGGTAATGATAAACATATAGAAACTCATAAATAAGTATTATACAAATACCTATAATGGGTTAAATATTGTAAGTTGGTTTCTTTCATAAAATAAAATCAAAGACAGGATCTAATCGCATAACTATTTGTACATTTTCATTACACGAATGTTTGTACTTTCATCATTTTCCTAAATCGTAATGATACTGGTATGGCTAACAACTTTGTAAACTATATATTGTTGTATAATATCCGTAAGTGTGTACGCACAATTCAAAAGTATTTTTCCCCTTGAAGAATGGATACGAAATTTAATGAAAAATACTCATAACTTTGACACATCCGGTAAACACATATTTTAGGTTCTTTCCATTGCATCGTCATAAACTTTTGTAAAAAATATGTTTAGTTACAAAAATGAAGTATTTTTAGGAATTTCAAAAAGCAATTTATATATAATGTGGAATTTTTGGAAACTTTAAACAAAAATTCATACTAAAATTGTACATATAACACATCGTTGTTTTGTCATCCTATACTTTACTAAATAAGTTAGTTGAGCAAAAATTACTTAATTATCGAAATGTCATGGGCTTAAATGGTATTTTGGGACACCTGGAACGTTAGGGAAATAATTCAAGTGTTTTTACGTACGGACGCATTTTTGTTTGTCTACATTTTTTAAGTTCAACTATATGATCTTTTTTTTTATGAGACAAAGTGCATTTTGGTTCTAAACTTTACCCTTTTTTTGCAGTATAGATAGATTGAAATTTTAAGTTACCATCAGTATGTTAAACTCATGAGTATAAGCTAGTTATGCATCAATTATCATGGCGAAACTGTTGATCACGAGCTAACGAGTCTTACGACTGCGGGTGCGAGTTTAATACTAGATGACCAGATTGAAGAGTGACATAATATAAATTTATTACCCTAAAAGATGCTAAATATTTGAGAATTAAGTACTTAAAAAGAATGGCTTGACTTGGCCTCATGAAAAATAAGTACTCAGTTCGAATAAATTGTTATAGCTTGTTTAATAAACAAACTGAGCCCGATCAAGCCAGGGCTCCACTCTGATTCGCTGATCTACATATAGCTGGTATGTTGTTTGTGCCATATTTTACAATCTATAAACGGATTGATATATGTCACTAGAATCATATAATATCTTTGTTATACAAATGGATCATAAGGGAGAAAAACCCTTTGTAATACAAGTAATATAAGATACAATCAAATGTTTTGCTTCTAATCAAAAATAGTAAATTTAACTCTGAAAATTTTAATTACCACATAAGTCAATTGTATATTATATACTTTTCTAAATTGAACATCTCGAATACTAATACCCAGTATATATACAGCATAAACATTTTTCACATGGGACTTGTTTGAGAATACTCATACCTTTATATTTTTATATATTTAAATGTATAAAATTTGTGTGTACCAACATAAGTGCAGTGTTAATAATTTTCAAAAAAACATACTTTCTGATTACCAATTACTTTTCACTATAACACAAAAATATATATTACTTTCATTTTTTAACAAACATTGCATATGCTAATATTAGTACTACATAAAAAATTCTATTTTTAACAACAAAAAAAAAATTGCACTTTGTAACATAATTATATATATGCCTAGCTTGGGCTATTGGAGTTGGCAACGAATTAATGAAGTGGTCATTTTCATATGCTTTATGTATATGTTAGTCTCTACAGTTGTAGGGTTTTGTTTGGTCACCAGCATTAATGCACTTAGGGTTCTTACATGATCACCCCAAATGTGATTCTATATTTTTGGACCACTCTCTCTCTCTCTCTCTCTCTATATATATATATATATAAGAATAAATATGAATTCAAATCACTATCTCATTTTGTCTTCTTAAAAACTTGCGACCAAGTTGACTAAGTCTTTCAAATGGTCAATTTGTTTCAGAATATTAACTGTTGTTTTTCCAAATATTGCTATGAGGATCATATTTGTTGCTAGTCGCATTCAAGTGGATCTGCAACCAGAAACTTGAATGCAAAATGAAATTATATAATTAAATGAAATGTTCATAGCTAGAATAGCAAGAAAGAGAAAACGAAATAGTGAATCTATGTTTGGTTCACAACTTAATTTCGGTTTTCAATTTTTAAAAGCTTGGATTTTCTCCCAAAGCTAATTCTTTAAGTTTTTTTTCTTCGATTTCGCAGTTTTCAAATTTTAATTGAGAAATAAAAGTGCCCTAAATTTTTTTAAAATGAATAAACTTTAATTCTCTCTCCTCATTGTCTATTTTAGTTTACTTTTTTCAATCTCAAACCCTAATTCCTTTAGAGAAATTAAATATATGTATATTGTAATTAATTTTAATATTGAATGAAAAACACTTGCTCATTCATTCTTATTGTTGGAATCCTATGTAAATGCAGAAAAATATATTAATCGAAAATTAAATATTAACGTATTTAACAACCAAAGTTAAATTATAGAATATAATGTGTACCTTATTTCTGGATGAAGATAAAATTATATCGCTAAACTTGTTGCATGAAAAATCTAATTTTTCCCAAATTTGAAATAGCAAACAAGAATTTGAAATAATTCAGATGCAATCTCGGACTAGTGTACGGTTGTATCCACTTAAATCCTATTTATCAGCCACAATTGCTTCTGGCCTTAAATGGATACAATATTCCCAAGGTACAATACTCGATCCCATACTTGGAAGGAAGCGTTATTTGAGTATCCGTAGCATCTTTCGCAATATGGTACTCTCTTATGCCTATATGCACATGTAAAAGTTTTATGCAATATTTTCCTTCCTTTGAAAAAGAAAAATGAATTCAAACTTGCGCAGAATAAGAATTTTTTCAACATTTTTTTTTTTTTTTTTTTTTTTAGTTGTTTAAAATGGTTAAAAATTAGTATTTAGCTAATCAGGTGCTAATGCTCAAACAATCCTAAAAATTAGGCAATTGTTATGACCAATACGTGAATACAAAATTAGAATCTAACATATATAATTACTAATGAATTTTAATATTTTTTTATTGCCAAATTTTATTTTTGTAATATAGAATCTATTTTCATCATTATAATCATATTTGAAATGGAAAAAAAGTGTCTAACTCAAGTGTAAAGGTGAAACAAGCTTTTGGTGATAAAAATAGAATTTTGTAATAAAAAGTATTTGGAATAATTTTGTAATTTTATTTAAAAATTTATATTATTATGATTAAATGGTAATGCCTGATTCTTGCATTGTTTTGAAGAGTGTTAGTGGCTGTTTGTCCTTTCGAATGGTTAAAGGCTTCTTTCCCCCAGCCATTCTTTTTTCATTTACGTACAAATCTTTGTCAGTCATCATCCATCTTTAACTAATAGGGTAAATTACACTTTGCCCTCATGAGGTTTCTAACAATTTCAGAATTTCCCTCAGGTATTTGAAATTACATTGCCTCCCATCAAGTATATATATCAATGCATTTTACCCCCTAAGTTTTTGGGGAAAAGTGAAAATTATCTTTAAGGCTTTAAGTTACTCCTTCAATTACTGAATTACCCTTTATGTAGCATATGTTCTCTATTTTTTTTTTTTAATTTCTTAAAAAATAGATTGTATAATTATATATATGAAATAATATTTTTCTTAAAATGTAATAATATTTTGTTAATTTTCATATATGTTAGCTTCAAAATGAATAAAAAAGATAGTAAAGTGAAGGGTAGGATAGTTTTTTTCCGTGAAAGTCGTGTATTTTGACGTGGATGCGAAATGTAATTTTAGATATATCATGGGGTATTTTGAAATATTCAAAAACCTCATGGAGTAAAGTGTAATTTACCCTAACTAATAAGTGGGACGACAATCCCTAATCCTATTAATTCTCGTGGGAATGGTCCTTCATTAGAAAGAGTCGTGTAAAAATACAAAGGGTAAATTACAATTTGCCCCCATGAGTTTTACAAAAAAATTTAGAAAATTATACTATGCTCCATAAGGTTTATATGTTTATTGCACTTTACCCCAAAAAATTTAGGGGCAAAGTAAAATTTAGCTTTAAAATTATAAATTATCCTTAAAATTCCCGAAGTATCCTTTATGTAACATTAATTCTCTCTCTATATATTTTTTTTTAGAATTACATTTTATAATTTCATATATAATCTGATTGTATAGCATATCGTTTCTCTAATTTTCATAATTAATAACTTCAAAATAAATAAAATAAGACGAATAATGTTATGGGTAAAATGATTTTTGCATATGAAATTCAAACTTTAATTATAACACGAGGCAAATTGTAATTACAAATATCTCAGGAGGTATTTTGAAACATTCATAAACCTCTTGGGGGCAAAGTGTAATTTATCAAAATATAAAATAATAGACCGGATGTATTATGTTGGCAAAATTCAAACCATCCATTGTGGGGTTAGCGAGCCGGTAGCCATACTAATTCAGAAGTGCCACGTGTACATTTGTGTCCTTACCTTGATGGGATTCGGCCATGGGGAAGAGCTAATAGTAATGAACGTGGCCACAAATGATCCATGTAAATAGCTCAACCGATTTCATAAAACGGCTAATTAATAGATTGGAGTTGTTCATAACGTTATTCACCTGCAGGTTAATTTATATATCATGCGCGTATTTATTAAGAACGATTGATAAATAGGCATGCAAATAAGAATTTTCACTGACTCTATATCAATTCTCTCAAATATTCTTTAAGGCATTCAATCTCTATTTTTGTTTCTTGACTCTATCCCTAATAACTGCACGGTTCCATATAATTATTTCCGTCATCACTTTGTTTTAACTATATAGCACAATTTGGGTGTGGTTTTTAATAAAAAATTTCTTTCTTTGTTAAAAAAAACAAAGGAGGAAAATAAATGAAGAAATGAAATGGACATGCAATCTTAAAATAATTAAGCGGTATGATTTTACCATAACGATGTCGAAAATGATCAAATTCTGTAATGTTGTTAGCATAAGACTATCCCAAATCGGGAATGAGAAAATAATTGGAGTCACACAAATAGTTGCAATTTATCATTCAAATTAGATCTGACAGTTTTTTATATAAAGAATATTTAAATAAAAATAATTGATTTGATGATAAATATATGTGAGAAATTCTAATTATTTTCAAATTATGACACCTTTTCCTCCAAATGGACAATATAATGGTCACTTACATCTTTTATTTAGTACGATCATGACACCATATTAGCATCAAAATGACGTCCAATAATTTCAATTATTTATTTTGTTAAGTAAACCAGTATCTCATTGCTATCACTTGATTTTTGGATTATTTGGAGTACTTTATGACATGCCATGACATCATAAATAGTCTTCAAGTGGCATTGGCAAACAACAAAAGAATCGTACACGTAATTTCAAAAACAAAAATATATAGAATATGACTAATTGTTAATTATTTACTTTCTCGTCGTGGAACCCTCACATTTTTATCCTTTAAAGCCTCTCTTACTCTCTATTTATATGCTCATTATGTCTTTGCAAATATTTTTTGTATTCTTTACATCCTGTAATTGACATGATATTTGGATATGACAACTGATATCAATCCGTGACCTCCACGGCAATAAATGATTCTGTTTTTGAATATTCAATTATTTAAATAAGTTTTGTATACATCGCATATTCTAGCACTTTTACTGTTCTACATCAACTAATATTTTGATAGTAAATTAGTATGCAATCATCAACCAAAAAAAAAAATTCTTAAATTCTATCTTTAGTTAAATTAACCACATTGATCCAAAGGCAAAAATTTGCACCGACAAGAAAGCGAAAAGGAAATATCACAATAACATCCCTTCATAATAATATATCATTCAATATCTATGTTTGTGTTAATTTGAAGCAACAACATAGAATATAACTTGATTTTACTCGCACGTTGTTTCTTTCAATAATACACACTCGATACCCTCGATTGTACCATAAAACACTCGATCGTCAAATATTATCTCACGCAACTACAGTGTCGCCACATCACACAAACTTAACCTAGCAAGAACAATTGGTATCGACAATGTATAAGTACCATATCGGTGTGTCTCAACCGTTTATTACACTTCATCATATATGCTCATCGGCTTAATTATAACCTTTGCGAGTAGAATTTCTTGGTCTTCAAGTGAAGTATAAAAGCCAAAATGGTCCCAAGAAAACAAAGACACCCCCAAATAACAAACGTTGTTTGGTAGCATTGCATACCCATGCACCTACCACCACTCTCGCCAACGTGCCTGCGGTAGAAGATAGCTGCCACATCACCGAAAATGAATGACCCGATGGGAATATTGGCGACGATAATGTTATGGTTGACACTAAAGTTTTTAGTACCAAAGAGCTCAGTGGTTAAGGAGACTGATATAGAGGTTATTGAGCCTGTGCATAAGCCTATGATAGCTGTGCTGGTATAGAGTGAGAGACTGGTAGGGACAAGCAATAGGAAAAATGATGCTGAAATTGGAGCCATCATTAGTGCTATCGAAGCTGGTCTTGACACCATTAAATTTGTCCTGAAAAATAATTATAACTAGATAAAATTAATTTCCTCAAGAGCATAATTGAATGCAGCATGTTTTTCTAGTGTTTTGTTTGGTTGTATTTTTCGTATGGAAAATAAATGAATAAATACTTTTTTTTTTCTAAATATTATGTAGCGTTCATAACAACAATAATGTATTGCACTAGTAGAACATACTCCGTCCCATATCCTAATGAAGGAGGGTGGATGTCAACGTGCTAGTTTTGTTGTATATATATACTTAAAATATAAGTTCAAGAAAATATTAGTGATGATAAGTGTTGGCTACTGTTTGTCAAGGTGAAATTTGATGAAGTGGTGATTGATAGGACGAAAGTGAACTTTTTTATTCCGCCTGGCTTTTGTTTCTTTCCTAGTTTTATATAAATGTTGTGAATTTGTCCACATGAAAGCTAACGAAAATAAAAGTCAAAAGTAGTGTACAACAAACAATTGCTAAGCAAGAAAGTGTAACCATCTTGTGACTCCAAATTTAGTCCCTCAAAATTGAATCGTTTCTTTTTACCAAAAATAGAAAGAAAACAGGATTGTATATAAAAAATAAAAAGAGACCCAATAAACAAGAAGATAGATCTCAGAAATTAGCACTTTTTATCGGTTAATATTTGATAAATAATGTAAAAGATGAGAGAGAGATTTCTATTTGTGTTTTCAATTAAAAAACCAATTATATTGGCAATAATCCTAAACCAAAGAGAAAATAAGATTACTAAACTAAATAGAAATAAATCATGACATGGAAACTATCAATTTCGAATTCTGATTTGATTAAATCGCTTCAACTTTGACCAAAACTTGTACATTCGGTGACAATATATAAAAATGTTGTGGTATTGTTTGTCTATCCTATAATACCAAAAATATGATGAAAAATACATATAGCGAATTGTGCACGAAAAGTATAATGACCAAAACCTATTAAAACAAGAAATAACAGAACTAACAAAATGGGGGAAAAGAGGTAGTTACCTAGAGAAGAAGTAATCCATGAGAGATGGAACAAGCCTCCCAAAGAATCCAAAAGCAGAAGATATAGACACCAATGAAGAAGTACCATTATACCCTCTAGATTCAGCTATTTGCCCCAAGTTGTTCATGTACACTAACCCAAGTGTAACACCAAACAAATACACACACACATATAACCAAAACTCCACCCTCCTCACCATCTCCCTCACCCCAATCTCCTCCTTGACGCGCACCTCGTAAATGTCGATAATACCCTCCCTGTTTTCGGGTGTCCCGCTTTCCACCCTCCCCACACCAACAATTTCCTCTACATATAAATTATGAACTTTTTTTCCGTTTCTTATCAAACACCTCTTGTTTATTTTTTCCACAGTCCATTCTCCGATTGGAACTATAACAGGGAGTAATAGAAGAATACCCATTAACGTTGCGACAATTAAGGGTGACAATTTGTTCTTTATTGTGTTGAAACTACTAGTTACACTATAAGTACCGGTCACAATTGTTATAACAAACATTATGACAAAACCCACTTCTATGCACCTTGATTTTTCGCTTTTGGTTTTTCTAACAATAGGTGAAACTAAAAGACTAACCACCAAGGGTAGTATCGCGTTTAGCAAGAGATAATCCAGGGCTCTATCAGAAGTGGAAAATAAAGCCATGCACTCAACGATATCAGTGTATATTTTTGCGCTTAGTCCCACATAGCTAGTGGATAGCCCTACGGCCACCTGTCGGTCATACGGGAAGTTTTGAATGGTGACTATGTAACAAACAGTATTGATCCAACAGACGCTATTACCAGCTAACATATTTAGTAAAAAGACATGCCAGTAAGACAGATTGACGACATGTCCTGTAAGAAAAAGGTACTGAAGGCCAAAGCCGGCGAGGCCAAAAACAGAACCTATCGCAAGTACAAGCCAGAGGGGAAGGTATAGGGCCGCCAAGCCCGATACCCACCCTAGGAGCTTGCCTGCATCGGAGGCAGAGGCAAGGTTGTTGAGTTGGAGCTGAGAGAGAGATAGTAGGCGCTTGATTTGGGACGAGTAAGCCGGAAAATTAGAGTTAGAGCCGTTTATGGATTGAAGCCATATTGTGCCCACTAGGCTTAGCCATTGAAGGGACATGTTATATATTTTGTTAGAAATCAAGTTGTTTGAAACTAGTTATACATGGGATGTGGTTTTGTTTTGTAGAGATATAAGCTAGGTGCGTGCACAGTTCATGTAGAGTACATGTAAAGTGTGAACACACATATATATATAGGTTGAAAGTTAGGAGAATTATATATGTTGGTTACAAATTAGGGAGAGGTATATATCATGTTGGTGGCTTGAAAAGTGATGTGTGGGGATTTAAAAGCCACTTATGTATTGTTCTTCATATCATGACATGGTATGGTAGGCTTATATAAGCCACAAGGTTCCCTCAAGCAAGATTTTATTGCGCAGCTCTGAATTGAATAGATGTTCAACTAATAAGATTTAATTTAGATTTTTGATTGATTTTGTTTCTTATTTAGAAACTTATAATTTACATTCTTATTCATCAAGTTTCTTATTTTCCTGTTTGGTTGATTTCGTGTCAGATTTTATTTCCTACTAGATCGTGGAAAATTTGCCTGTGAATAGATTTGATTTACGTAATTTCACACATCAATGGCAAGCCTCTTTATGATCATGTTATTTGATAACTGCCAAATTTATTTCCATACCAGAATAGTCTGTATTCATTTTTCTTTAAAGATATGAAGAAAAATAACCTGAAAATTCCATTTGAAGGAAAAAAAAAAAGCCACCTTCCGCAACATTTATTTATATATATATTAGAAGGATCTCACGTACATTGCACGTTATGTTTTTCTCGATGTATAAGCTAATCTTATTGTCTCTCATGTATTCGGTAATAGTTATGTTTGAGAAAATACAAATATACTGCAATTAGGGAAACTTATAACGTCGCCTCGTAGTGAAGGATAGATAACTAAAGAATGAGGCTCAAAGTGTGTTCGTTCGTTTATTCTTGTAACGTTTGTGGATATTAAACTATATAGTTAGAATCTTTATATGTCCACGAACAAAATTAAGCACGTCAAAAATGTGTTCTTTAGTAGTCTCTTCATCTATAAAATAAATGTAATATTTTTATATGGAGAGCTTAACAAACTTCTTTGGTTTTAGCAAATTATTAGCATTATATGGGATTGAACTATATAAAAGTGATAATAATGGTATTGGTGACTCAAAATTCCACTCAGCAATACCTAAATGTAAGCAGGACTTCAGCTTTGTATATGGTACAAGGCTATTAAATTTACAAATTTGAAAACATAACAATCCTAAATACTTCCGCTCTATAAATAGTCCATACAACAAATTGGAAAGAAAAACAACCCGAAAAAAGAAACTGAACTTCGATATAAATAAGCATGACATTGTTATTTGTATAACATGATAGTGGTGCTAGAACTAAACACTAAAACAGTAATATTCGATGAATCGTAGGACACAAAAATTATGTACGCTGCCATTGAAAGGATACAAATAACAAATTTGAAATATAACATGATTTTCAAAAGCTATAATGATTTCAAACACGTACACATGATATATATGTTTATATATATTTAACTACTAACTATAAAAGTGTTAATGAGACTAAAATTTTCTCCATCTTCATTATACCCAAAATACCTTTTCGGCTGCTAAAATTACAGCCGTATACATTACTCTCCACTCTAAAAGTGTGAAACACATGAAAGATTTCCTCATTTTTCTATTCCAAAAATGCTCATTCATAAGTAATAAAATTACATTTAACTTTTTACCTATTTAAAGACAAAAAAAATAATAAATAAGTAATTTGTTAAGTTGAATGTCATTAATGTATTAAATACCTTACTCCACTATTAATGTAAGGCCCTATTTGAAAATAAAAACAAGTATTAAGATAAGAAGAAATAAGGGAGTAAAACGGGGGAAAAGTCATGCATGGTTACGAAGTGTTTTACGTGTCCAAATAAGATTCCGTAAAATGTACGATGTTACTAAACATGCCTATAATGGAATAATGATTGTTTTAGAGAATTTTCACCATTTTACGGGCTCAGGTTGATGTCAAATTTCAGTGGGTCCGGTTGGATCGATCGATTACTTCTGTGCTAAACATAAGAATTACGAAGGAACATCATTAGATACATATTTTTAACTCTAGAGAAGAATAGAGAGAGAGGCACTAAAATTCTCAACAGAAATCATCAAGAACTCATGGGATATCATTCCGATTTCAAATCCAAGAGCGGATTTAAGATCGTATCTTCATTTTTTACAACATAAGGTAAGTAGTTCATGGAGCTTTACCTTGGTATGTAGAAACCTAATTCACCATGTAACAAGTAAAGGTTTAATTGATGTTTGTATATAAAATTAGTGATTGAATTCTTGTTTATTATTCATAGGTGATCATGATTTCGGCGGTGAGCCTCTATAGTGGGCTATTAGAGTTTCCATCCGAGTTCATTTGAGGAGTCGCATACTTAACCTTAGTTGCGGTTAGAATTACTATGTTTATTATTAGAATCACAAGTTATTATATTTTTATATGCGTGATTTAATGTACTTGTTTATGTGTCTTATTTATGTGATAAAGCTGCATGTTATTGGGTGATTACAAGAATTAAGCATGAGTATGAAACATGTGATATTATGTGAAAACGAGTTTGAACAATGAAAACCAAATGTGTTTAACTTTTAGAGGGTGTCGTAGAATGACCCTCTAACTTGCAAAATAGGGTGTACCCTATTATGTTATTATACTTAGAGGGTATCGTAAAATGACTCTCAATTGTATAGTAATTTAAAATCTTTACGCATTAAGTCATGGGCATATGGTATGCCCTATGGTGCAGGTTAAATTGTGTAATAAAAAGTATAATTTGAGAACTATAAAATTGAGTTTGTTGTTGAGAAAAATGATGAGCATGTGTTATGTAGTCGTTATATGTAATAGTATACATGTGATGTTATATATTGTGTAGTTTAGCATGTTCATTCGTGTAACATAATTTCTTGAGATTTTATTTCTACAAATTTAGTAAGTCTAACAGCCTCCCAAGTAGGTATATCTATTGGTAGACCACATATTCAGATATAGAGGTTGTGTCAAAACTCACTTGGGTAGTTGAGAAGTATCAATTTATTTTCTTTTTCTAAATGATGTTTATTTCAGAGTTGTAGGTCTCCGAGCCAAGAAGCGTTTTCAAGGTTGTTTTTGAACTAACGACAATTATTTTGTTTTCGTGTTTTTAATTAATAGGCAAAATTGTTGTAATCCCGAAAAAATATTTATGAGGTATTGCGAATCATGTTAGATTTGAACTTCACTTTCTTTTCATTATATGTGATGTTGTGTGAGTCTAAATTCCGGGGCGTTACAAATAAAATATTATAATTTTATTTTATTTTGAAGTTATTTTTTAAATAAAGATGATTGAGTGTGCAAGAGGAAATAAATATTAATAATGGAGATTGGCCTACTACAAATTCATAAAAATAAAAAAAAAGTCATTAAAATTTGGGATGATATTGTGACAACTCCACAAGATGCATATTAGACATAATTTTTAATTTTTTAATTTTTTCTAATTAATTATCATTTATAATAAACAAAAAGTGGACCTCCGCGTAATTTTACAAGTAGTACCTTAGAATTGTGATCAGGGACAAAATTATTGGGCTTGGTTTGGGTGGCTACAACCCCCAATAGTTTTATAAAAGAATACATAAGATATCCTATATTTTAGTGTTAAATTTTTTTTATGTGGCTCCATCCCCCATAAATATTTTGTAATTTTTAATTATAATAACTATGTTATGTCTAATATTGGTTTTTATATAAAAATCAATAGTATTGAAAAAATATTATGTTTTATTTAATTATTTAAAATATTACTATATCCTTTAATTTTTTATAACATTTACCACATTTTTTATTCCTGACTCCGCCCCTGATTGTGGCATGTGTTAATTTCAATAAAATAATAGATAAAAATGAATTGAAAGGATTTAAGTTGTCATAAATTATGAGAATTGTAACAACAAATTAATATGGTTTTATGTTTGTAACAACAACACACATGTTTACTTTAATTACACATTAATGAAAATTTTAAATTAGAAATAAATTACTCATATGTTTTTATAAATTGTAGTACTACTATTTATATTAAAATGAATTGAAAGGGTATAAATTGTCATTAAATAATGAGAATTGGTATAGTACATTAATACGGTTTTATGTTTGTAACAATAACCTACATATCACTTTAATTACCTTTAAAAAAAATGTAACTTTAATTATATATGAATTGTAAATTTAAATTATAAAAAAGTCATTGATATAGTTGTATAAATAGTACTATTTTTATTAAAATATCACAATACTACGTATAATCAAATAAATCTGGACTACATAAATTAAACATTGAGTATTTGAAAATTATGCCTTAAAACTATGACACTTGTTTACTATATATAATAGTTTTGAAATATACAAAATGATCTTACGACAATAATAAAAATAATAAAATAATGGAAATGATCATATTACATTTTTATTATAACGGTAATGATAGTTATAAGTTGAAACATAAAAAAATAAATGAATTGTTCTTTTATTCACAAAGTTAGAAAAATAACTAAATTTTAACTATATTGAGAATGACAGCACGTATATTCTTCTAGTAAAAAGAAAAAGGGAAACGAGAGGCATGCAGTACAATAGTGCTGTCAAGTTGAAGGATGAGACTAGCGTAACTATTTTGGAAAAATTATCTTAGAACTATAAATAGTGAGAAATCAGACACAAGAATATATAGAGGAATGAGAGAGAGTAAGAAGAAGATTAAAGAGAGGCATAAACAGGCATTTCTCTACTATGATATGATATTTGATATCATAGTATGAGCTTTGCTTATATAGATTAATATGTCTTATTTGATAAAAAAAAAATCCAAGGGGAATGTGAAAAGTTGTAACTCAGGAGCAATGTAAAGTTTACAGTTAATTTATTTTTAATTGTAATAAAATGATGATATTTGGAAATAATTAATGACAAACTAATTAGGCAATGAAGTTTGGTACCCCATTAAATGATGAAAGATGTTATTGCATGAAAACGTAGGAATGAAATAATATTAAAGGGCACATGAGATATAGGTGTAATTGGGTAGGTATGAAAAGGCTATTTTAGGATGTGAAAATAGAAAAATATGGAAATTCTCTTTTGGAGTAGGAAAGTTATTCCCTCCATTTGCGATTAATAGCCGCAATTTCTTTTTTGGATGTTCAAAATAAATTTTATATATTTTATTTTAAAAAATACAATCATTACAAAATTAAATAGATTGTAAATGCTATTATGTTACCCCTTTCAATTATTAGGAAAAAATATAAGACAAAATCTAATCAAGGTAGATTTGGTCTTTTATATTTAATTCAAATTTTGCAAAATTGTTTTTCCATTTTAACTAAAAGTATTTGAGATAATTATTTATGAAAGCATGGAATACATGTGTATTCACGTATGTATAGACATTCCATTTCTGAAAGCGAAGTGGTGTGTTATATATGTCTTTCAAGTTTCAACTAATTACTTCATGCATGATACTAGAATTTGAGTATTTTCTCCCAGCTTGCTACAAAAGCTAAAGTTTTCATATATGATAGTGTATATTTGATTGGAATCCAATTACACAAAATATATTGATCTAAAATATCTCAAAGTACAGTATTACTGTCGTCGCCTTATTTAGTTAATAGAGAAAATGATATTTTTTCTTATTTGAGAAAGGAAAAGAGACAACAAAAGCGAGTTCAACACAAACGGACATCTTTCACCCCC
>MKEJ01063794.1:0-10975 GCA_001753735.1 Embelia ribes
GTACATATTAGCATTTATATGTGAGGCATGTAAACATCGTTGGCAACTTATAGTGTAATTGTTGGAGTAGGCGGCGGTGTTATGTAATGGAATTCGTGTAAATATGTATTCAAGATAAACGAGTTTTGAAATGCAAGTGTATATATATATATTGAGATTTGAAAATGATGACTTAGAGACTTGAAAGAAAGGATTCTCGATATTTGAATAGCAATTATATACGAGTTTTGGAAAAATGATGATTTTCGGATTGGAAAAGTAAGTTTGCAGAGTTTTATAAAGTGTACCCTCTTAGAATTTAAAAGTGTAACTCGCAGAGTTAAAAATATATTGTTATGATTTAAAAAGGATACATATCGGGAATATATTGGCGCTATATAATCTATCATAATTATGTTGGCGGAGTATAGACATCTATTGTGGTTATGTGGTGGTGTATAAATTTGAGGACATGTGCTACACGTCAATTTGTAGTGGAGTATACATTTGAGGACATGTGCTATATTTTCGTTTGCAGAGTTATGAGCGACCTGACAGCTTTTAGTCGGGCTTTTGACAAGCACCTACGCTTCTCATACTATGTTATAAGAATAAGAGAAGAGAGTATATTCGCACCATTTATTTATAAAGAGTAAATGCGGTGTTGTTGTGTTGATTACAAGACATTGGTGTTGTTACGTTGATTACGAGGCGTTGTATGTTACGTCGTTAGACTGTGATTATGGAAGTATAGAAGTGAAGAGAGCATATCGCATTAGTATAAAATGTGGCTAAATATAGAGGCATTGCATTATAGTGTAGAAAAGTAAATGCAGTGTTGTGTTGAAGTTTGCTAGAAGACACGTAAAATCATGTAAAATGAGATTCGAGCATTCAAATGATAATCCGAAGATGAGAGAACACTTCTATTAGTGTCTAGGAGTGATTTAGAATGTTTTTGGCAGTTTTCATCCCAATGAGTTTGGACCAAAAATTCCAGCAGGTCCGATCAATTCAGGAACTATTAGATCGATTGAAAATGTCAAACAGATCGATCCAACAGTGGTTGGATCGATCTAGCGGCTTTTTATTAGATTCCAAGTGACGTGAAAGGGAGAATTATTCACTCACTTTTTACCCAAAAATCAGAACAAGAGAGAGAGAGAGAGAGAGAGAGAAGGAGATGTCCGGAATTGGGAGGAAAAAGGGCTCATATCATTTAATTCCCGATACCAAATCCGAAAACTAAGGCTAAAAACGTGATCACCGAAGTGTAGAGAGCATTTGAGGTAGTCACCCTCGTCTTGCTAGTTTATTTTACCTCATTTTTCGTGCTTCGTAGGTATATGAAATTAAAATTGATTTTCCTTATCCTCATCTTATTAGATAATTTTTAATTGTAGGTTCGCATTGATTTGAGTTCGATAGATAGATCGAACGTAGGGTTGAAGAAGGAGGTGAATTAGGGCAATTTGACGATTTGCTCTTGGAGTTGTTTAAACATCGTGTAAGGTACGAGTAGACTATCACATAATAATATAAGAATGTGTTCGTGTGTGTACCCCTATGTGTAGATGATATGTTGGCTTTGTAGAGTTGTATGAGTAGTGTTCGTAAATTATTAGCGTAGAACTAAATAGTATTGAATGAGTTTGTGTAGGCGTTGATAATAAATGTACATGGATTATGTATCATTCATTCATGATTGGCATTGTATTTTCATTATACGAGCAATGTGTCGTTTTGATGAATAATGAGGAGTTGATGGAAATGACTTTATATGAGAAATTGGAAGTAAATTTTAATGTGTTGAGACTTTAAAAATGATATTTTCAAATGAAAGTGTTGAATGTGGTGAATGTGTTGAATGTATTGAAAGTGTTGAAAGCATTGAAATGACTCACGTTGAAAATGTGTAAGAGCGATGAAGCTCAAAATGTTGATGAATTTAAAGCGTTGTGTTGAATTTGGAAAACGTGTCAAGTTGCATTCATGGCAAAATTGAGTCATTTTCTATTTATTTTTAGAAAAAGTGTCACCTTTATATGTTGGAAGTAAAGAGAGGGCTCAACGCCCTACCGTGAAAGTCGGAAAATCTTATCAGGAATTATTTATCTATAATCGCGTCCTGCGAGGAAGGCAGATTATAGAATGTGTTGAGACACTAGTTCCCACTTTTGTGTTGGTATTGGTGTTGGTGTCGGGAGGTCACTACCAAAAAAGAGACAAACTGCAACAGAATCTTGCGATGGACAAAATTTCCGTTACAAATAGCGATGGAATTTGGTATGAACATTTGTATCGGATAGTATTCCGTTGCAAATGCCATTGGTAAAAGCCCCGGAAAAATTCCCCTCCAGATTCTAATACGGTTTTTGCAACATAACAAGACCGTAGCAAAATGTGTCACAATTTCCGTTACTAAATTCATCGCAAATTCATTTTTATTTTATTTAAAACTATTCCGTTGCAAATGCTGTCGGTAAATTCCGTCGCAAATCCCTCCATGATCACGGGGCATTAATTTTCTTACATAATCAGTACTAAAATAATTACCTCGACACGGTCTTATTTAATACACACAAAGTGTACTAGTATAAGGACTTGGAATTGTACGATCCTCTGTAGTCAAGACAAACCTACTAAAATCATGTATTACAATTTACCAATGGTGTGTTCATTTCCATCTAAAATTGTAAACATAAAACTTATATTCCATAAGAACCGATAATCTAACATTTTGTGTGTAAACCATACTCTATACATTATATCAACTATTATATAGAATTTGTGACACATACTTATTCATTAAAATAAATATTAAGTAACCATTTCTCATACATATTCTCATTAAAAGAAACAATTTTATTATGAAATACTAAATTCAAAACAAGCATGTCTTTTAGTACAATTCTAACAAACAAACCATATGGAAATGTTATATTTGAAAATGATTACCTTTGGTAAAGATTTCGAGCCAAAGGGTCTGTTTGGTGGCTGAAGGTTTATGTTCAGGGTCCCGATAGATCTATGTTGATTTGGGTACCAAGCATCCTTAGGACACACTATGTTCGGTCACGGGACATTAGCCCAATGTCTCTGTTCTAATTGATTTTGATACCTACCAATTTATGTGTTGTATTTCTATGTTTGCAACCTTCAAATAAGCTAAATGATCAATCCTTTAATCAAGTCCATCGCATTTGGAATCTCTATCGTTTAAGTCCGCAACTATCTTCCATTTGATCCCGAGACTTTGGGATCATAATGATTAAATCCGCTGCACTTTTCTTTAGTCTTCGAGCTTCCCAAAAATCATAGTTTAATACATAAGTGTTTTATGTTGATCCATAAGCTTCTCAATTATTATGATTAAGTCTACAATTTTAATTGTTCTTAGAAACTCCTTTAAATACTTAATTAAACCTTTAGTAATATAACTTGGGATTGAGATTTTGTTTATTATTTTAAATCATCTGTTATAATAAAAAATAAATTAAAAGTGTTTTATAAAACCTTGGGTTAAGAACATTGTTGATTAATACTGGGGCATCACATTAATTCGTTGAAGTGAATGAGACTAAGCGATGATAGGGCTTTAATCACAGAGGGAGAAAGGATAGCTCAAATAATAAATAGGGAAGCCTAACCAATTTATGGATTGCTCAATGATTTGAGCTTGACATTGGAGATTGGCATAGGTAGAGAAAGGGTTTGTGCTGTGAAGTCTAGTCGTGTGGTTAAGGGGAAGATAGGCCGCACAGGGGGCATGCATAGTGTAAAAAAGCCAAAGTGTTCCAACATTTTGCACGAGTAGCAACTAAGAGTAAGTCCAAAGGAGAGGGTAGAGTGTCGGATATGAAGTCTCACAAGAAGTCGCAATGAGGGAATCGCAAAAATTGATGGTGGAGAATGTCACGTGCCTACACTTTGATTGTATCGAGATACGGAGCATATGGGATTGGACATCTCTGTACCATTCAAAATGCTCTAGAGCAAATCGAAGTTAATAGCTTTTTGGACTTTCTATTGTATTTTTGTATGTTTAGCATAATTTAGAAGTGTATAGATTATTCTATTGGTGTATCAAATGGAATAACATAATGTAAGTATATAGAAGTTTTCGAAAAGGCATGATTGAAATCACAGAACGTTCTAGATGGGTCCTAGAATATTCTGAGGGTTTTGGACCATGAAAATTCTCGCATTCTTATAGGTTATAAAAGGGGAGGTTTCTTTGTTTGTAGCAACCAACACTTGGAGAAATTTTGAGTTAAGAGCTCTCCGACATCTCTCTCCCTAGCTCTGTACTTTTGTGTGTTTAGCGTAGTCACTTGCAATAAAGTCGAACAAACTAAGTGCTGCATTGATGAGCATGAAATATAAGCTCATGAAACTCAGCGAGTAAAGAACTATAAAAAAAAGTCGTCCAAACCGTTCATCTCAACTATTTATAGTGCACTCATTTTGGAAGGCTGAGATGAATACTGGAGTAACATTGACAATGCCATATCTGTTAATATATAGTATTCACAAAAAATCATATATAATGCCTATTTTGTATATTTTACATGTAAAATATAAAAGTATCAAGTGAAGGACAAAAATTTTGTAAAATTTGAACTTTCCACCGTAATTATCTTTCTACATTCATTAATGTTTAACAGCATAAAGTAAGTTTAAATATGAAATCAAACATAAATATTCAGTATTTCCTATTAAACTAGACTAATCATTTACAGAGTTGACTAATGTTTTCTATCATAAATTATATTTTAAAATTTTGACTGAACAAATAATAATTATCTTTTTTGTTAGAATGAATAAACAAACTAATAAATTTAGTCAATGGAACGATTTTATTTCTGTCATACTATTCATTTTATTTAAAGAAATTAGTACTTTAATATTTACATAATCAGCTGTTTATGTAGTTTGTTGTTTAATCTGTAAAGTGAAAAATGATAAGATATCAACATGAATCTTAACATAATCTACTTAGATTATCTGTTTTTTAAATGCTCTTACTAAGGTTTTCCACACAACGCATGAATAACACGGTAATTTTATTCTATTACCAGTAATGATATGGATACACCCAGTCATACCAACACCGCCAAGCTAATATTTGTGGACACTTCTATTAATTTTGTGTTTCCAATATTTTGGATTGATGCATTAAAGCGTTGAAGATAACGTACACTTTTGCGTTGCCGTTTTATTCCCCCAGATTTTAGACTTCTATGCATCTCCATTGGCAGAAATGCCGCAGAATAATGTTCTGCATTATAAGTTTCTCGATTTCCTTAAAAAAAATAATAAAACAAAACAAAAGAAAAAACTGATTGAGATAATGGGCTTGTCACCCGTGCAAAAGAAGAAAATTTATTTTTCAAATTTCTTGCTCAAATAAAAATTTGTTGTACAAGAAAAAAAATACGCTTAGCTATATTTTCAAATAAAAAGGTATACATATTTTCCCCACAATTTACACCTCTAAAACCAATTTTCATTACTCTCAATACAAGTATACGTTTTTCAATTTTGACAAAACACACCCATAATATCTTTTTAAGTGTTGCTCAATCGTACACTTTCCACATCCACCAAGAATATATAATTTTGTGATAGTGAAATGAAATACCATTAAGCCCGACCAAGTGTCACCTTGCCCAAGTTTAAAGTCAGAAGAGTGACATCGTATTTTGATTAACAAAAAAAAAAAACCCTAGTTCATAGATGGCAGAATGATAATCAGGGGGCGCTCCTTGTTTGCCTATTCCTTTATTTTGCAAAAATTTCAAGCATATAAAGTTGGGTTCAAATACTCATAAAACTGACGGAAGGTACCATTAGAAGTCATCTAGTAAGATCACAAAATACCACAATAATCAAAAAGGTCTACAAAAAAAAATAAGGGCACGATAAAAACCAAACCTTCAAACTGATTTCAAAATAACAAATACTGATGCAGAAAGAGTAAATATGCAGTTCGCCAGTAACTCCAATTTAGAAAAGTGAAGTTCCCTTCCCTTTCTTGTCTCCACCAATTTCAAAGTGTTTGCACCTCTGCAAGAGAGGGAAGGCATAAAAATTTGGAGGCAGTATTATTATCTATCCCAAAAACAGAAAGTTAGCAACAAAAACCAACGCCAATAGAAAGATAGATGAAGAGCTGACCTTGATTGGGTGCTGGGACACATGCTTGCAACCCTGGCATTGCAGCCTCAGCACTATCTTCTTGGTAGTTTTTGCCTGCGTGATGAAAGCAATTAAAGTTAGCTACTAGTCAATTTCCCCTATTATTTTGAAACATGAAACACAAGTTTTTGCACACTGAAATTTTTTTTGATAAAAATTATATATGGAAATGAGTTTTGAGAATAATATAACTAATCTTTAGGTTCCCAGGCTTGCTAGTTTTGAGAAAGTATATTAAAAATTGCTTTCAATTCGTAAATTGCTCCAAAGGTGGATCTAGCCGAAAGAATTATCGCAGCTCATACAAGGAAATATACTGATAGACCGTAGGACAGTCTTTTACCTTTTTGTGGAAAACAGGCTTCGTCTGTCCACCATAACCAGATTGCTTGCGATCATAGCGACGCTTTCCCTGTGCAGCCAAACTATCCTTGCCCTTTTTATATTGGGTCACTTTGTGCAAGGTGTGCTTGCGACATTCCTTGGACTTGCAGTAAGTCTTCTTTGTTTTTGGAACGTTCACCTGCAAAGAAAATAATACAAGAAACCAAATTATATGCATATATTGATACAGCCACCCAGTAACAAGTTTGGAGCCATTTCATGATCGTTTGGCAGATTTTCCACATACACTTAATCAAACCAACAAAACAATAGGAGGAGCTTCAAGAAACTAGAGGTTCCTTTTTCCTGTGGTCATCAAGAAATGTCCTTAACAGAACCCTAAACACCCAGACAACCAGTTTGCAGTGTGTTTGAGAAAGAGTGCAGCTCTGTTATAGCAATACGTTTACGTAATTATGCAGAACAAGAATCAATATGCTTCTTTCCAACACAAAGTGTTCATAAGGTGCAAGTTAATTGAGATGCAACATTAGCTTGTAAGAAAATCTAAAAGCCATCAAACTCTAAAGCGATCAAAGTGTTTCCAGGAATTCTCAAATCATAATAACTTTCTAAGAGTCTTGTATGCCGTCTTAATCAAAGTGTTCTCGGGAATTCTCGAATCATACTAGACTTTCTATTGATTCCCGCCACAAAATAATTCACAGTAACCAGGTTTCAACTTTAAAGCAGTCAAAATTGATGCATCTGGAGAAAAAAGTTAACAAAAGAAAAGAGAAAAGTAAAAAAATGTTCTAGTATCGGATAGCTTATGGAAAGAAATCTTAAAATAGACCATGATATACAGGTGGAAAAGAAATATGATAACACTAGATGTGAATATAATACCGACAGAGACCCCCAAACTAACAACAATGCCCCACACTAACAAATGACTTTTTCTTTGTTTTACAAAATGATGAAAGGAATATTAGAATTCTAAAAAGAAGTAGATAACTCAGTAAAAAAAGCATTTCTAACTAAAATAGCAGAGTTTAAGTCTTCATCTTTTATAAACAAAATATCTGGAATAATACATTTTTCAACTAGCTCGTGACTCATAGGAGTCACATAAGAAACATATCACTACGAAGTTATTAGCCCGAAGTAAAACTAAAGGTAGATAATTATCCCACTAGTAGTTAAAAGGGTTGGTAGTAGTTCCCAACCCTCAATTCTTGAATAGATGAAAAAGGCACCAACAAACTTTAAACATGCAAATAACCGTCCGACCCCCACCAAAGAGAAAGACTTTGAAAGATCATGCAACTCCAACATAATTTACCTCATACATAATACAAAAGAGAAAAAAAAGAAAAAAGAAAAAAGGGCGGTCAGAGTTCATCTATCGTGGAAGCAAAGTTCAAATGTATTTCTAAACACACTAAGGCTTATTTTATTAAACTATCCATGGCATGCTTAGATATACAGATATCAGCTAGGTAAACAAAAGGAGCTACTTGTTTTTGGTTTTGCATTGAGGGTCTTCTTAAGCCAAGAGTGTCGAACCATGAAGAAAACCAAACAAACTCATAACACCGTCGAGTTTTTCGTTTGAAATAAATTAACCATCAGCAATACATATTCCTAAGCGCGACCCGATAACATGATTATCCAAAACTGCATAAAGCTGGATACAGTTCCAAAAACTAATGTTGTATTTTATATTGTAAAAGTAGGACACTGAACAAGAGAAAAATATGCAAAAGGATTGTTGCAGAAACAATACAGAAATCCATCCAATAATGAAAAAAATGGGATAATTTTTAAAAGTCCACCTTCTAAAGAATATTACAAATTTTCCACATTCCAGAACAAATAATATTAACTTTAAATTAGGTCTTACAACAACAATTCAACTGCAGTTCATTGACGCAACCAAAACATGGTAAAAATGAAATTGTGGACTTTCTTACAACAACAATTCAACTGCAGTTCATTGACGCAACCAAAACATGGTAAGAATGAAATTGTGGACTTTCCAATAATAGGCAAGTAAAGCTAAAACAGATAGCCAGAGAGACGAAGGAGAGAGAGAGAGAGATGAGAAAGAGTACCATGGTGCCTGTGTGTTGGGTGGAGATGACAACAAAAATGACAGCCGCAGCGACCAACGGGAATGTATAGTCCCTTCTGCGGTAATATAAAAGAGAGAGAGAGAGATTAGGGTTTAGTTTTTTGTTGTCTTGTTCGGTTCTTTGTTCGGCCCATTTAAAGCGAATATAGGCCCAGAGTTGAGGGCCCACCTCAAGCAAATTTCTTTTGGGTAATTTGCTAGACTATGCTCATTTTACTAAAATTTAGAAAAAATATGATTTTGGGCATGAAATGTACAAAATACCCTCAGATGCATATTTTTCATTCTTTACTTTTTTATATGTTTCCAAGTTTTTATTATCACATATATTTTAAAATATGTCTATCTCTTTTCTTAGATCCACATTCTAATCCATGTCCAAATTTCTATTCGTACTTATATACAAATTTAGAAGGTTGATGGAACAATTCAAAGATTAAAAATTGTACTTCATCTCTCTGCGTAAAGATTTTTGGTTAACAAACATTAACTATAATACTCTACACTGCTCAGTCTATAAAAATTCGGTGGGCCAAAGGTACGAGAACAATGCCTAAAAAAATCATCAGAATATTTGGTGAACCAAAATAGCAAGACAATGCATAAGGGGGAATAAATCCAAAAGCGAGATCAAAATAAATTATAAAACACAAGTCTCCATATATATCATATACGTAGTATATACATACAATCATATAAATAATTTTCCAATTTTGTGACGAGTGTGCTCCTAATCTTTTACCATGGGTACACTCTCAATCACTAGAGATTTTTTTTTATTATTTATCTAGAAAATAAATCATTTTTATAACTTGGCTATTTACAAGATTTCTAAATGCATACACCCAAAATCAAGATACATACAAATGTAACTTTATGATTGATTCATAAGGTTCTAATTCTTCCACTACATTATATCGACAATAATTATGAAAATCCGAAAGAAAAAGGTATGCAAAAAATCTTTCAACCAATGGATAAATTACACCACTTACGACTCCGGAAAGGAAAAGGGGTTTGATTCTATTTACTTTCAATATTATTTTAATAATTTTACTTTGTGTTTTATGATTTAGGTTGTGTTCTGTCTTGGGTTTATTTGGTTCACCATTCCTATTAAAAACTATTACGCATTTCATGGATTTTATTTTATTAGCCATGATAAATCTTTACACATTTTTATTTTGTTATTCGATTTTTTTTTTATTTTCTAAACCGTCAATGAGCTAATGAACTCTAATTTATCAATAAAATTTTCTTTTCTTCACCCGCTTTAATTGTTGGTGTTGAAACAAATGGTTTCTTCTCTCAATTGAATCCATTCTACAAGTGTCCTTTACATACTCAAGTATATTTAAAATTTTAAGATATTGATTTACAATACATGCATAAACTTAATTAATATATCTTTACTGTAAATATATTTTGTGAATAATATTTGAGGGCAAATATTTATCTATATATAATGTGCATAGAAATTCTTAGTGTACTTGTTAAATGAGATGCACATAAAGAGAATATAAAAGTTCTAGATATTCATTTTGTCTATAATAATGAGTTCGAAAATCAAAAAACAATACTACACTTACTTCATGAGATATCAAAAATAAATTCAAACGTGAATAGATAAATTCTAATTTGATTCGTGCATTGCACAGATTTTAGATTAGTGTAGATAGACTTGTGCACATTATGCGAGTGTTACTTTTTATTCTCCCTTTGGACACAACTTTCAAATTATTATGGCTTTCGTTTTATGTAACAGAGTACGTCCCGTTTTGTTTTAGAATTATAGAAAATATATAAAGTAAAAGAATTTTTTTTATAAAAAAAATGAAAGATTCAAATATAATATTTTCTTTTCGTTACATTTTATTGCTTCAATTAATTGTTGCACCAAAAACTTACCAATAATCTTTATAAATAGGGAAAGCTAAATATTTATGATACTGGTAGTCCATGGAGAGATTTTGAAATGATCTACATCAATAGTAAAACCTAATTATCTTAGTAGATGATATATAAAGTCACTTTATTTGTGTTGTCCACGTATTATTTGATACTCAAAGTAACTATTATCCAAAATAATGGCTTCAAAAGCAACGTTCTCTATTGTATTGCTTTATGCTGGTACATTGTCATTGTTGGCACAAGGTTTAAACAAATAATTTTGATAATAACAATATGATTTACAGAATGTAAATAAAATCAAGTCGTCACAGTGGACCTATATTTGAAACAAATTTAGGAAGAAAAATCTGGAATGGAAAATGAAGTTGTGCAGATGCCTTTGTCCACAATATTTAGATATGTATGGAAAATATTTATCGTTTT
>MKEJ01063798.1:0-10206 GCA_001753735.1 Embelia ribes
CGAATTATTTTCCGTCGTTAATTCCGTCGTTATGTAACGACGAAATAATGTCCGTCGTTGCCATCCGTCGCTAAAAGGCGTTTTTCTTGGATGATGAATACCTGGAAACGTGAATAGGGGGATTATCTTCCGAAGGTCCTTCTTCAACTTTTCTTTAGTACCTGAAAGTGCGGATAAGAGGATTATCCGCCGACTCTCAGATAAAATATTAATGACTTTCTTTTACACTGGAAATTGAAATACATTATCTGAAAAAAAATCTGAAAACATATCCGTCTTGTCTTTAGCAGTCATTACAGTGCATATTCTTGTGAAAGAAACATAATTTTTCTGGTTAACAAATCCTGACAAATCATTCTCACTCCTAGCCTACAAGACAATCTGGCCCGATCCATCAATAATTACAAGTCCCTGTCCTCTTTTATTAAATTTAACAAAAAACACGTATGAAAGAGAATATTTTTCCTCCCAATATTTATTTTTATATTCCTTTGTGGATCCTACGTAGGAATAGAAAATTTGCATCACTACACAGCCATTATTGTTATCAGATATACAAAATACCACATCGGACAAAAACCCTGCGGCTGACAATGTTGAACTCAATTTTTTACTATTAAAATAAATATCTTTTAAGGTTGTGACATATGTCATTAATATTCCTTTTTATCAAGATAGTTGGATTAACTTGGAAGAAATAATTAAATTATGTCTTGATTTTCTAAAATGCAAGTAATAAAACTTTTTGCTAAAAAAAAAAAAAAAAAATTGTCATTTTACCTGAAGGTATGCTTTGTATCGCACTAGTTTTGTAGTATTGGCTCTTTCTTTCCTTTTGTTAGATTATACATGCATATTGTTCATATTATCATATATCATATTAGAGTTTGCACTTAGAAGATGTACTCAAATTCATAGCTTGTTAAATATCACTAATGGCTTAAAAAAACATCTTGGGGCTGTATATACATGTATATGTACTGAATAGTTATATGCATATATGCCCTGGCACATTATGTATATATGAGGTTTTGATGTCGACTAAAATATACGTTTATTTTGTGAAACTTATGGGAGTGTAGAAATGAAACTTCATAGACAAATCCAAAACAGAGACTTCAATAACTATCTAATGACAAATATGCCAATATGATATATAATAATAACCTAAGAGTGCGAACCCTTACAAAACGTAGACATCATTTTTTTTCCCTTTTTTTTATTAGTATTTTTTTTTCAACGCATTAGAGTGCAGCCCACGCGATATTTGTTTGCGTGTATTATAAAGAATTTACAAAAATTAATATTGATTAGGATAATATTTTAAAAAATTTTGGAGAATTTTAAATTCGTAGAAATCAATTCATAAAAATATTTATTTCCTAAAAAATTTTGATTCTTATATAAAATTTTAATAATTTCTATTATGATAAGTTATTTTATATTTATGCCAAGATATATATGTATATATTGGGACTGTGCATAATTTTATAAAAAAAATAATTTTAATAATTTCTATTATATATACTAAGTTGATATATATTTATATAAATTTTATAATTTCCATTATGGTAAGTTTTATTATTTTAAAATTCTAATTTAATGAGATACGTATCAAATAATTGTACTGATAAATGTCACGATGGGAGCGAATATAATTGGAGGGGACAACTTTTATATACATTATAATGCAGCCCGCGCGATGCACAAATTGTATGAATTATGTTATTTTTTGTATCATATTAGTTTTAATTATTTTATAAAATTATTTTTGATATTTTTTTATATGGCATCTAACATTTCTTTATTTTTTTCCATTTATTTATAACTTTATATAATATTATATTTAATTAGATTTATACTGTGATCATGTTTTTACGAAAAATGATGTCTATTTAGGTTAATTTTGGGTATGCAAAAAATAATATCGATTAGGATATACTTTAAAAATTGATGGGGAATCTTAGATTCGTAGAAATTAATTTAAAAAAATATATTTATTTTCTAAAAATATTTTTATTTTTTTATATAATTTTAAAAATCTCTAATCTCTATTATAATAAGTTATCTTATATTTATGCAGAGATATAAAAATTTTAATTTTTAGATATTTATATCATTGTAAGTTGATATATGTATGTATAATTTTAATAATTAATATTGTGGTAAGTTTTATTATTTTAAAATTCTAATTTAATTAAACATGTGTCATACAATTGAACGAACAAATATAGCGATGAGAGCGAATATAGATAGATGGAACAAATTTTATAGTGCAATATTATATAAAGTAAGGTAAGAGGATAAAATATTATGAACTAAGTGACTAGTATTTTGTTAATTCTAGTCTTAATACTTGTATCAAGATATATTATTCACACCTCATCCTCTATGTAACTTTAGCTTTCTCCCAGTACTTGTTCAAAAAACATAAAATATTGGGCAATTATAAAAAACAACCCGAAGATTTTCTTTTTTGTCCGTATCATTCCCAAGATATTAAAAAATCATCAATTTGGTCATTTTGTCACATTTTGGACAAATTTACCCTTATTTTATTCAATATTCCAAGTTGCTTAGGATTAGTAATAAAATCAAATTAATTATCAAAATAAAAAAAAGAATAAAATCAAATAATATTAAAGTTTTACATATAAAATTGAATATGAGAAAAAGTAAAAAATATTAAATAATTACATGGCTAAGTTTAATTTTTCTATAATATCAAAACATAGTATACCATAGATTATGAATTTATTTAGCAATAGTAAATGCATAAAAAAAAATAACGAACTTCCTAAATTAGAATTTTGGTTGCATGATGTGTATATTTAAATTTCTTGAAAGCTAAAAAACTAAATAGAAATAGTATTTTACTTTTATCTTGGTGTTAAGTCCTTTATTCCATGACCATGCTACCTATTTTAGATACTATATTAAGCCATTTACATTTTAATTAAAATTAAAAATTTGGGACTAAATTGATAAAAATTAAAAATTTGGGACTAAATTGATAAAAAGAAAACCTTGGGGTATTTTTGATAATTGCCCTAAAATATTCTTGCATTACAATGAAGTTTTAGTTTATCATATGACAGTTTTGAAGGTTAGATATATTGTCCACAATACATGAATATTTTTGCACCATGAATGAATCGATAGTGCTTCACTGTAGTTTTGTAATTCACTTTGTTCCAAACATTATACCGTAATCAAGCCAACTGAATCGCGCTTTTGTAATCACTTTGTTCCAAACATTATTCATAGGATCTTCGCGAAAGTCCCAATCTTGCTTCGATATAAATTGTATTTTTTGGAAAGTTAAAAATTGATTAATCCAAAAACATTTACAATAAAGTATAAGGCGAACTCTGTTCAGTTAATACTCGCTTCAAAAATAGCTACAACACAACTAGCTAATAGGAATTACATAATCAATAAATATACAAAACTAGACTAGAAATACTAAAAAAAAATACATATTGAAATATGACGGTTTGATTGCAATAGTTGGGTTTGATTGCAGAAAAGGGCAAAAATCCTTATGTGAATTATTTCCCAATAATTATTAGCAGAAGGTAGATATCAGTTTGATTGTGATTTGAGAATTATAAGATTCCCTTTGCAATATCTAAGAAATGTAAGCAAATAGCAAACAGACGGCAAAGGAATAGAGTTGAGCTTAATAAATATATTTTACACGCGAACATATTGAATTATGACGGGACGGTTTAAACAAATTAATTTAAGATATTTTGTGGCTTCGTTTAATTTAGAACCCATTTTAGAAATAGGCCCAAAATCCAAATGTTTTAAACCATAGTCGCCAATCGTAATAGAAAACAAAAGCGGAAAATACATACCGAAAAAATATAGGAAAAAGGAAAAACGTGAATACGATTTTGAATTTTTTCGGAAATGGTTACATAACATGAGAAAGAGGTATGCAAAAGCCATGATTTTTTAATCCGACATTTAGATATGTAAGTATTATAATACTTGTATTTTTATATAAAAAATTCAATACTTAATATGAATAAGATAATAATAAATCAAAATAATAGAAGGAAAAAAATTATTTAATCGTAAAAGTGCTAAAAAATTAATTCTCATAATATCTTTATTAATTTTTATTTATTTTCTTAGGAAACGATAACCAATAAGTTTCCTATAATTTTTCAATCGTTTTCATTTGAGTTTCCCAATCGTTTCCCATAACGTTTTCCAATCGTTTTCTTTGAATTTTATATGTGTATCTCAAATCGTTTCCCAATTATTTCCCGATTGTTTTCTTTGCGTTTTTTTCCTAATTTTTTTTGGCATTTTGTACCTATACCGAAAACGTATTTCCGGAAAATTGTGATTCCCATCTGAAACTCACGTTTACGTTAACTATGGTTTAAACTCTAATTAACTAGATGAGTGACTTCACAAAACTGACCAATTAGAGAGAAAAAAAAATTTAAAACAGAAGTGATGGAAATATTGGATACAAAAGATTATATCACTTAAAATATCATCACTCCTGGTTGAAACTTATAAACTTCAGTTTATCAGTTTTTTTAGTTTAAAAACTAGACATTATTTGACAGGTTACCTTTTAAGTTGAAATCATTTGTTATTTTTTTGTTTAAAAACTGGACAATACTTAAAAGTTGCAACCAAACGAACCCCATAGTTGGGGACCTATTGATGCAAATGAACATAATCGCTTATAAATCGTTCGAGTTCAACTCGTAGCCACTTAGCTAATAACTCAAATAAAATTAATATTTGTTAAGTAAAGGACCCGACTAATTCCAACAATCATGGTTATACATTGGAAAGAGTTTAATTAACAGTTCTTGCAAGTTAAAAGTTGTGTTTGAAGCCTAAATTTAAGAATTTAAGTAGATGTTTTACCAGTGGGCTTTTTATCGCAATGACTTTATGGTTGTCGTACTGTATACTTTTATTATTATTATTATTATTATTATTATTATTATTATTATTATTATTATTATTATTATTTCTTTTCTAAGCATCTAGAATAATGGTAATCCAACAATAAAGACATAATAGTACCCAAAGAGCTCAATCAATATGAATGGTATCTTGCTATACTCTAATTACATTCACACTATTCACATCTAGAAAATTAAAGTTTCGTACAATGTTAATTTTACACTATGATTAACTTCTCCAAAATCAAGCTTCTAAATAAATTAATACTCCGATAAACTTGTAGGTTCCTTTCATTTGCATTGATGTATACTTTTATTGAATAATGCCTAATATTCCAATTGAAACGTCGTTTTCATTAATATGTTAAGTGCAAAATTGATAGGTGATTTATTTTGTTAATGAGATTCGAGTCACCTTGATTGTATTAACTACGAGTGTATGACTTGGCGATGTCTTTCATTTTATTACGATATGTCTACCATGGGTAAGTTTGTGTTATCCGTGTATTCATGGATGTACTTTATTCATTAATAATATATAGGACAATCCTTTTCGTCTCTCTAAAATTTACATGGTATCAAAGCTATTATGATAAGTTTTATTGTTTTAAAATCACAATTTAACTCAGCATTGACTCTGATAACATATTAAATCTCATACACTTCCCATTAATAAGCCTATTGCTGGGAAGAAGATGAGTCATTATATAATTTATATTAACTCAAATAATTCCCGATGTGGGTTAACTTTTAACATTCATTCATATTTGTGGGCAAATCAAATCTAAAGCCTAATAAATGCTTACAAACGGATGAATTCAAATTAATAAACAACCCCTATAAATATGTTTTGAGTTCACGCCTCTAACTTTTAAATTACTCCGGTGATATGGCTGGTTAAAGCATTGAATCTAGTCATCAAATGTTACGATTTTTTTGTAATCGTTACAATATTATTCATATGTTTTAGAGTAAATTAAGTTTAACAACTCTCATTTTGACAACATTTTCACTTTGTGTTTTGTGTTAATGTTGATAAATTACATCGAAAACAGTCAAACTCAACTATCTTTTTTTAACCATTATGTTAATCTTTTTGATTACTTTGTGATCAACCTCACTACGTCTTGCAATCCAATGTTAATCTATTGACATTTAAAATTAATTGCATAATTTGACTATCCATTATTAGCTCAAGTAAAAAATATATATATATTATACAATCAATGATTGTTCCTTGCGCCAAGCATTAGTGTAAAATGAACATGACTTGTAAATGTAGGAAGAGTGAAATATTTATTAGTGAAAAAATATATATTTTTTTATTTTGACACCAATCAAAATGGAAGCAACTGTTGTGAGCCTAAATATGGGCTGCATAATTAGCACATACACAAAAGCACAGCCCATAATTTGGCCCAATTAGTACAGCTTTATTTTTTAGTGTTTTTTTTTTCTTTTTGGACTTAAGAAAATTATCCTTTTCTAAATTTACTGCTAATTACAGCAATGGTCTCATAGTTTCAATTAAAGTTCCGTCTGGTACCGTTGATTCAACTGAATCGGTCAATTTTGTGGATCCCGTATTTATTTTAGGATGAGGATCAGACAGAAACATGCTTAGTCTTAGTAGAGAAAATACACATTTTAAAGTGATACGTAATATAATTAAGAACATCCTTACCATTTTCAATACCAATATTGTTTTTTACACCCACTCGATAGGTGAGGGAGAAACATATTATATTATTTATTATCTTTTATATTTATTCTCATGTGTGGTGAATTACATTACATTATTGATATATTTAACACGCTTCCTAACACGCATAATAATGATTTACATCAATGATTTGACGTAATATCTTAATAATAATAGTAATAATAATAATATACATTTATGATATTACAACTCTCGAAATGGGATCAGTCTAAATCTTCCTAAAAAATCTATCTCGGTCTCACGTATTTATTCCTAAATGTCAAACTCTAATAAGCACCCTCACTATTACAATCACATATTTTGGAGTTCATGATTTTGTTTCCATATATATATTTATTTATTTTTATTTTTATATGGGAACTCCTTTTTTCTTCTAATTTGCAACTTTTTTATTACCTCTATTTTATGTAGGAAAAAAAAAAATAACGTGTCTGCAGCTTATGCTGAAGAGTATGAAGGTAGCAATGGAACAATTGAAGAAGAAATTGCTCAAAAGTTTAGTTTCTTTCAATTATTCTCGTAAACTTAAATTATTTTCATACTATAATCCGAAACTGGCATTTTTGCATAGTGTTAATGAACATGACTTTTTTTTTGTATGTTGAAACTTTAAATAAGGATAATGGTTTATGTACTTCCGCTTTTTATTAACTTGATGCTCCGTTTCTCATTAGAATTCAATGAAACTTGTAGCGTTGGTCAATGTTTTGGCTGCATATATACCCCAAGTTAGGTCATATAAGATATTACAACATCATCGAATATTGATATCAACATTTTAGTTTAGAAATCGTTTTTACGTCTATGAATGGCAAGGTTTACACGATGAAACTTACATCTTTATATATATATATATATATGAATAGCGGCAAAGATTAGCGGCGATTCGAGTCAGTTGGAATTCGACGACAGAGGAAAAGATTATCAGCAGCTATTTGGGGCTTAAACGACGAGGCGGACGAGGCTCTACTGCAGCTATAGATGGGTCTGCTCCCGTAGATGGGTTAAGAACAAAAGAGAGAGAGAGGGGGGGCAACGTGATTGGGAGGAAAGAGATGCTAATTTTGTGATATATCTCAGTCATTCGATTATTTTAGATCTAAATGCCTAAAAAATGTGTGAAATATTTTGTGGTGAATTTTGTACCACGAGGGCTCCCATGTATATATATATATATGCTTTAATTGTTAATGCATAATAATTGTGGGATAGGGTGAATGATAAAAACAATCCACATAGTTAACAAAATATTATATTTACTTCGCCATGGTCCAAAATTGAAGCACTAACAGTCCGAAGAAAAATGTCAAAATTTTGGCCCCCAAGTTTAAAATGTTAACGAACTAAATTTAGGACATTCAAAAATAAATGATTATAAAATGACTAATTTGCCCCAAAATGATTTACAACTGGGATCGCTGATATATTTTTAATCATTTTGGTTATTCTGTAATTAGCTTCGTGGTATATGATTACAATTAAACCAACACCTTAGCACTATAGATTTTTTTAATTACGGAATATTTTATTTGGACAGATATTTTAATCACGGATTATTTTATTTGGCCTCCACTACATTATATGATATCCCAATGCCATATATGGCCACTCAAAAGCTGGTACGTCACGTGTCCTCAATCCGGTATCCTAAGTTAGCACTTAGCATTAATACATTTGTTAATTTATAAAGTTGCAACTAATATGTGGCCCAATAAATTATCGAGAACTTGTCAACACTAGGCCACGTACACACAACCTCTTCCTAATAATGCACGTTTCGTGACAATCGGGACTTGTCTATTCGTTGCTTGTAAATTTATAATTTTTTTAAAAAAAGTTATATAATATTTAGTTAATCAATTTTAAATTAAAAAAATTTTAATTGTTATTTTGATTTAAATAAATTAGACCAATAAGGACTTGTTTATTCGTTGCTTGTGAACTTTTAATTTTCTAACTTATTTTTTCTTAAAACTTGGATAATATTTAGTTGTTTAGTTTTTAAGAAAATTTTAATTATTATTCTGGTCTAAATAATTTAATTCCTTAAAAACTATCCCCAAACCCAAACAAAAATGCAAAATGTATTTGGATCACTGATTTTTGAATCAGCGACTGAGATTAGGTAAATCGGTCCCATACAAAATTTAAAATTAAAAAAATCTATCTAATCTCGATCAATCAGTTGGATATAAACCGCCAATCAATCAGCTACCGCTCTTATCCATACCAAACCCTACGAGTGAGTATGTTACAAATGACGTGGCATAATTTCCAAGATTCCGGCTTAGCGGCAAACTGCTGAGACCTTCTCTCCAATACAATGACCACAAATTACAAATCTGGTCCACACCCAACCGACACGTGTCAAAAAAGCCACGTGTCCCAGTCGTAAGCCAGGTGGCACATTGCACACCTCAGCGCAACAGATCACCCCCTCTTTCGCCTATATAAGTAAGAAGGAACAATCTCATTGACACCACCACTGTATGTCACATGATTGATTATTCATCATGGTGCAATCCGGTTCGGATTTCGGGAACGTCTCGCCGAAAGTTGGGGAATATTTCGGCGAGAGCGAGCGGAAGATGGCTCGACGGAGGCGGAATAGGAAGATGAAGGTGATGTCCGTGGTACACAGCCAGATTCTGAGGATTAGAGAGGAAGATTCTAAAAATCTCGGACAGTCTATTTTGTTCGACTTGAATAAAGTCCAACATCATCAAATGAATGTCAATTTGAGCATGAATATGGATGTGGTGTTTTTCTCGAGGCCCGTCTTGCCTGCTTCGCCTCTAAGCGGAAAAATGGAGATCAAAACGGCTCATTGATCGAATCATGGTTCGTCTTGTATCCTCCTCCTTGTTAATTTTTATTATTATTGTACGTTGTTCTTATGATTTAAATTAAATATTCGTTCCCAAATGGCTCGTTTCTAAACCTTTTAAAAATAAATACAATTGAAGGGATGAGATCTATTCGTCCCTAACATATAGATAAATCATATCGTTTGATTTATCGTATAACTAAATTATCTTTGATTAGCTTGTGTATTAAATTGAATCATTAGTTGAATATTATCGAATTCACTAATCTATTGGGCAGCAAAAATTCAATTAGTATTGATTGATTTATTCAAGAACGTCATGAATTAGTTTCGTTGCACATATAATGAACGTATTTAACTCGATCCTCGGGCTATTACTAAAATACCCAATTCAATTACACACTTGTTCACAAATCATGTTCCAACTTATGCCTAAAAATTATTATATTATTCTAATAGTACGCTTCGATTATAATGTGCACTCTTTCTAACTCGCTTTTTATTTCATCTAATTTCTTTTGCAGGGCTATTTTGAAATTTTAGTGTTGGATTTGCAGAGATCGTGATAATGGATAATTTTAGCGTAGCTCAGAGTTTTGATAGATCTTCGTTAGCTTTCCTTCTCCTTTTCTCGTAGTAGCAAGATTGATGATACAAACATGCAGTAAGCGTTAATCCGAAGTACTACTCATGGTGCTATACTATCTTCTTCT
>MKEJ01063808.1:0-11525 GCA_001753735.1 Embelia ribes
AATTGAGTAATCAAATACTATCCAAATTGTAGATAAGAAAGCTATAACTTCTAAGTTTTAACAAAGCAAAGTAAAAATCATATTTTTTTAACTCAAAAACTACAAAGAAACACACCCCAAGAAAACAAGCAATATCTCCCCAAACATAATCCAAATATTTTAAGCAAAAAACTAGCATGGTATTAAAACCACCAAAAAAAAAAAAAAACAAGTTAATCAACTAACTAGAGCAAAGTAAAAATCAAGTAAAGTGAGATTAGAAAGAACTTACAATCTATAATTGTAGTAAAAATATGGGGTGCAGCACAAAAACACGAACCAATGGCCTGTGACAAGATGAAGAAAGGAGAATAACCCATGTGTGACAAACTCAGGTATCACAACCTCATTCACTCTATTTGCCAAATCATATGGATTTATATAATCAAACTCCAAATCTGCCAAGCTCATCAACTGCATACAACACGTAACAAAACATATTTGATTTCACAAACATGCCCAAAATTTTAACGATGACATGAATTCACGGGTTAAACGGAACCCTTTTTTTCTGTGCATGATTTTCTGTACGGGTATTGTTAATAGTAAAAATAGTGTTACCTGATAACAGATAAGGCCGAATACGCCAATGAGAAGGAAGAAAGAAACGAGCCACGCGATTAAATCGGCCATGGCTCAATTTCTCTCCCTTCTTTTTATCTCGTCTCTCTCTCTCTCTTTCTTGTGTGTTTCTCTCTCTATATCCTTGTTTTTGTACGTCGTGCTTGAGAAAGTACGGATGCGAGTTATCTACGGAATTCTTATGTGTTTAGGATTGGTAATAACAAAATAGGGCACATGTTTTCTTTTTTCAAGTTATTTCATAGCATATTTTTATCCTTTACAATAGAGTTATATTTATTTTTGGTAAATTACACGTCTCCTAGGCTTATTAAACAACAAAGATTGAAATCCAATTATATTGATGAAAATTGAATTAATACATATATATGACACGTGACCATCATATATCTAAACTAGCTAGTGTAAAAAAAATTTACACCAGTGGTAGATAAAGTTAAATAGAAAAATAATCCAAATAACTATATTTTGTTTTTAATTATATTTGGGTTAATTACAATAAAAGGTCCCCATGGTTCCTCCGAAATTCTATTGGTCACCATATTTTAAAATGAAACAATAATAGTTGCTAATTTCATGAATAAATGACATAATTGATCCTTATTATGAATGCAAAATTATTTTCAATGATGAAAATCATATCAAGTTATTAATTGAACAGTATGTTATTAGGCGGAAATTAATCTTTTTACAGTCATTCATTTTGACACAACTCCAATTTTGGGCACTTTGGGATCTCTAATACGAGAAGTATTTATAAAAGATTAAAAGGTAGCATCAAATATTCCGTTTTTGGAGGATTATTGTTTTAATTAGAGAGACTAGTGTAATTCACCCTTTATTTATTTTTTGAATTACAATATACCTCTTCTCCTCATGCCTAGTTACAACTCAATTGGATGTGAGAAACTTGTTTTTTCCTGGAATCGTTTTTTATACAAAAAAATTTTACTTTTTTAACTCGTACCAGAAATCATTTACTATTAATTTCCTTCCTACTAGAAAACTAGCAAAATAAAAATTAATTATTTAATCACTTTTTCTGTATTAATAATACTATTCATAATTTCAAATAGTCTTGTTATTTTATAATATATATCAATTTTTATAATGACACATATTTTCTTAATATAGTTCACTAAATTTCAAATATAGTTATATATTATTAACTCAATTCATGTTTTCCCCATATTTTAAAGATCTTGTTTATTCCAATTTTTTCCTCTTATGAAATATAATAACTGGACCCAACGAAACATTATCTGGGCCAAGGCTTGAACCGGTCCATACTAACAGCCCAAACCGATCCAACTCCTAAAAAACCCGACCCGATAACCCGAATAAGTGCACAAATCAACGGCTCTGTCTTGTGGAAAAAGAAAAAGCACAGAGCTAAATAATTCATTCCTCAGCTCTCTCTCTCTCTCTCTCTCTCTCTCTGATTACAACCCTCAGTCGATTTCGTTCAAAGCTATCGTCCACAGTGTTTATGTGTAATTTTTTCCCCCTCTATATCCGATTCATTGATAGGGCTTACTAGTTCAAACTGTATCCTTTTTTTTTTTTTTTTTTCCTACTTGGAGGATTTTGATTGAAGTTTGGTGTGTTGGTTTTAATTATGATTGAAGTTTGGTGTGTTATCATATTTTTTTGTGTGATTTCTAATATGTGTATGATATGAATGTATATAAATAAAAAAATAAGCTATAGGTTCAAAAGACAGTTAGTAAGAGATGCTATGGCGATTTAAGTAATAATCGTAAGCTTATTTCAATAATGTAGAAAAGAATGGAAATTTTTGTCATTCTTTTTGCAAGTTACGGTATTCTTTTGATCAATTGATGTGGTCTTAGGGTAGCTATGGCGATTTAAGTAATAATCTTACGCTTATTTCGTAATTCGGGTTAGAATCGATCTCTGAAATCAAGTTTGAGGCGATAGTTTACTTATTTATCGAGATCATTTTATACTTGTGCTACTAAAGTGTGTGAATTTTGGTACCAATTGCATGGTTTGCTACACTACTGCCCCTTTCATGTTGTTTATCCATTGTCGTTGTGAGACTATGCAATTGCAAGCTTAAACCCTGCGTGATGTGGCTTTCATTTTATAAGCCCATTTGGCTGGGAATTGCATTTCATTATAAGCCCATTAGGTTGGGAATTGCATTCCATTATTACATATTTTCAAACATGCCTTAGTTATTTTTGTGCTACTTGAATATTTCTCCTGGTCTTGGGTAACGAATAGAGCTGGCCTTCATTTTGCGGCATGACCAAATGTTATGTCGTTAATTGTTATATCTCTGTTTAGTCTCTCAACTTCGTTTTGAGTTAGAGTTGGAATTTGGAGAGGAGACTCAAAAGAAGTGAAACAGAAATGAGAACTTATTTATCAGCAGCCTCTCAACAAGGAGTTGGTTTTTTTTTAAGATGAACAAAAGGCTTGGTGACCTTAGTTTTAATTATGAATTGAACAAGTATTGCAAAAAGAGAATGAAAAATGAAATATAAAGCAGAGCTTAGTTTAGCTGGGCTTTATAAGGTTCATCAATTTATTCGTTGTTATTTTAGTTTTAGTTATTTAATTGGAAGAAGAGAGTCAAAAATGGAAAATTAGGTTTTTGTACGAGCAGTGTTTCAGTAGCCTCAGAAACTTTAACATTTTTTTTTCTTTTTTTCATACCGTAAGTGTGGCTATTAGTTGTTGCCAAAGTCCATCCAATTTTGCTCAATCAGGCGATAGGTGATAAACTACAGGTTTGCTTTACATTTAGAGGACATTGTATCAAACAAAAATTAATATAATCTGTTTTCTGCAGGTCCTTTGCCTATATACGAGGTGTTGTGCCGTCTCCACCTTTGTCCCGGGCGCTGAAGTTGATTCAGGAATTTCAGCAAACACCTGGTGTGCACTACTTCCTGAGGCGTTAATGTCAGCCCCTGATTTAGCCGTGGTGCCAGGGTATGAAGGGGTATCCTTCGACCCTAAAGTATAAGAAATAGAAGGGGTTAACAGCTTGTTCAACTCATCGTCAGACTGATCATCGGGGAGGGGTTCAAATGCTAGCAGATCTTCACGTGATGAACAGCCAATCTTTATTCCCAGCGGTGAGAATGTTTGCTTCTTTCTTCTACCCATCCTCCATACAACAATGAACTGAGCGCTAGTATGTCAATGAGCGTGATCTAAAGAAAGCACTTAGAGACCGTTTGCTTATATATGAGGTGTTGTGCCGTCTCCACCGGTCATATTCCTCACCTCTTCTTCAATCAACAGCGTCTTGTTATTACCTTGTTATTTCGTAATCTACTCACCATTGGCTCAACCACTATCAGACCTTTTCCAGATTATTCCCCAAAGAAGCCCTCAATCCGAGACTCTGAACTCGTCCACCGCATCTCAACCACTGTAAAACAACGCCAATATGAACCTCTTCTTAGCGTCTTAAAACCCTATGAGTCAAACTTCAAAATGGATCACCTCATTTGGGTTCTCATGGACATTAAGAATGACTATTAGCTAGTTTTAGATTTCTTCAATTGGGTGAGTTTGCGAAGGGACCCATCATTAGAAGCTCGTATTATTATGATTCAAATCGCTGCTGGTGCAAATGACCCAAAAATGGCTCACAAACTCATTCTCGAGCATTTGACAAAATCGAGTATTGAGGTTAGTTTTTCTTGCGAACATTTTATTGAGAAATTGTTGTACACTTACAAGGGTTGGGGATCTGATACTTCTGTCTTTGATATTTTTTTCCGAGTCCTAGTTGAAGTTGGGAAGCTTGATGAAGCAATAAGTTTTTTCAATAAGATGCTAAACTATGGTGTGGTTCTTTCGGTTGATACATGTAATTTATATATTTTGCGTCTTCCAAAAACTTTTGACGGGCTTGAGAAGGCGATGAGGGTTTTTTGTGAATTTCCCGAACTGGGAATTCGTTGGAATACTGCTTCCTATAACATCCTCATTCATTTTCTTTGTAAATTGTGGAAAATAAAAGAGGCTCATAATTTACTTTTAAAAATGGAGTTAAAGGGTTGTATGCCCGATGTTATTAGTTACAGCACTGTAATTAACGGGTATTGTCATGTTGGGGAGCTTCAGGTGGTGTTAAACCTTATAGAAGAGATGCAAATGAGGGGATTGAAACTCAACTCATTTACGTATAACAACATTATTTCGCTATTATGTAAGTCTAATAGGGTTAGAGATGCAGAGATGATGTTGAGGGAGATGACAGGGCTGGGAATAATAGCCGATAAGGTTTTATACACGACACTTATTGATGGATACTTTAAGGTTGGGAATGTTTCAGCTGCATATGATATACTTGATGAGATGCAAAATCGCAAAATTATTCCCGACTTCATTACGTATACGAGTATTATCCGTGGGCTTTGCCAAACAATGAAGATGGTCGAGGCGGATAAGCTATTTGATGAAATGTCCAGTAGAGGGATGGAGCCTGATGAAGTTACATATACAGTGCTTATCGATGGTTATTGCAAGGCTAGTGAGATGGAAAAGGCTTTTTCGTATCATAACCGGATGGTGAGTATGGGGTTGACCCCAAATGTTGTCACTTACACTGCGTTAGTAGATGGGCTCTGTAAAAAAGGGGAGGTACATACAGCTAATGAGCTTCTTCACGAGATGTGTGAAAAGGGTCTTACGCCGAATATTTGTACCTACAATTCATTAGTAAATGGCCTTTGTAAAGTGGGTAATATTGAACAAGCTGTTAAGCTGATGGAAGACATGGATAAGGCAGGGTTTATTCTTGATGCCATTACATACACGACGCTAATGGATGCATATTGTAAGTCGGGAGAGATGGTCAAGGCTCACGAGCTCCTTAGAGAGATGTTGAGTAGAGGGGTTCAACCCACGGTTGTTACATTTAATGTGTTAATGAATGGATTTTGTTTGTCGGGGATGAGAGAAGATGGGGAGAGGCTGCTAAAATGGATGATAGATAAGGGGATAATGCCTAACGTGACCACCTATAATTCTTTAATTAAACAACATTGTATCAGGAATAATGTACGGATGGCAACTGAGATGTACAAGGAGATGTGTGCCAAGGGAGTAGTTCCTGATAGCAATACATATAACATCCTTATAAAGGGACATTGCAAAGCAAGGAATATGAAGGAAGCATTGTTTTTACGCAAAGAAATGGTCGAGAAAGGATATGGTCTTACGGCTAGTTCTTATAATGCGTTAATCAAAGGTTTCTTAAAGAGGAAAAAGATTTTCGAGGCAAAAGAAGTATTTGAAGAGATGAGAAGAAATGAGATGGTTGTAGATGGAGAATTATATTCCGTGTTTATTGATATGAGCTATGGTGAAGGAGAAATGGATTTGACTCTCGAGCTTTGTGACGAGGCGATAGAGAAATGTCTAGTGGATAGAAGCAGCAAAGAGGACACATAATCTAAGTTGTTAGTCGTGATGCTATGAAGATCATTCTTTGCACATGAAATTGGGAAATTTGTTTCATTTGATTGAACCGGTTGCTTATGTGGCATGCTCCTGCCGATGACCAAGGTAGTACCTTTTATAATCCAATACTCCCACAAATTCATTTTCTATAAATCTGTAAAGGAATAGCTCGCTGTTTCTGTTTTTCTTTTTCTTTTTTTGGTTGCAAAAAGTAAGCTCTAAAATTGATCCCATTTAAACAGGTTGATCCATGTATCGTATTCGATGTAAATTACTCAAGTAATGGTTCCAGAATTACTTATCTGGTAAGTATTTCTGTGATTTCTATTCTTTAATAATATATTGTACTAAATAATTTAGATGAGTTCTTTTTGTTACTAAGCCACCAGGTGGACTCTTAATTTTTTGCTTCATCATTCCTCTTTCTCTCGCATGGCTACCCTTTCTGATTATTTGAAGTTATTAGTGTAGGCGAGTGTTATCGAGCTCTCGGGTTTGGTGGTTGAATTCAAAAAGAACTTGGAACGTTGCTTAAAGATAAATTGCCAAATTTTCAGCTTTTCATTGTCAGATCAGGTTATTTTTCTTGAAATTGGAATAATCTTATTCACTATTCCGCAATTAGAATCAATTGCCTTCCTTTCTATTTAGATGGGTGCTTCTCTTGTGTCTCGTGTGGGAAACTAAACGATTTGCTCCGGTAAACGACTATCCTTTTCTTATAGTTTCTAGCTCTTTTTTGTGCAAAATGGATCTTTAGTTAGAATTTCATTCTTTTTACGAGCTTTGTCTATTTTTCCTATTTTGTATGTAATGACTTGCTTCTTAGTAGTGGCATAGATGTTTGCCGTGTAACGGAGTTGTTTTCCCGGGGAAATAAAATGGGCATGCTTATGTCCTATATATATTTCCAATTTAGTCTTTGTGATCATGGAAGGACTTTTCAAAGGTCTTTTGTAGACATTAATATGCAAATCATAAATGTCTTACCAAAGATTTTGGTTACTGCAATACATACTATGGAATACATTTCTGCATGTGACTCTGCCTACTTCCATCACTAATAGCATAACGTGCCACGCTGGAGCTGAATGTGTATTCATATATACATATATATTCGTATATATCTCTTAATTATCTGGAAAAGGTTTCGCGTGTCCCCGTTTTGGTAAGGATCACGATGTTACAGAGACACCAGAAGTTTTTCTATTTCTATGCCACGATATGTATTATGAAAGAAGGTCAATGAATCTATATGGTTCCGTTAAGTAACAATCTGGTCCTTAATCAAAATATATACATTGGTTCTTGATAAAAAATAAAACAAAAAATAAAATCTGTTTTTCTGTATGTGATACTTCATTGAAAGAAGCAATTAGTTGCTTATATAAGCCTTGTTGGCATTTTTTTGAAGTGTACTTTCGAAATCGTTTTGCTGTCGAATTCTGAGAAATGAATTATACATATAGTGTTGCCAAAGTTGACTGGGTATGAAGTTGTATTTGGATTTATGCAAATATACATAGGTGCCGGAGAAGACAACTGATTACTGTAAAAGAGATGGGGCGGGTGGACATATTATGTTACCGTATCTCATTGATCGAAAAGCTCCTTTCTGGTTTTCTGGTACCAAGCGTTACCAAAAGCTTTACGAAATCATTGACGAAGCGAAGAGTCACCTTGAAGATGATGTTGGCCCCTGAACTGATCTCCCTGTGAAAATGGCAATGGGTATTGTTAACAGGCTGTCTTTGGGTCTACAGGTTCAGAGGTTCTGTGGCTTGGCCCTCGAGTCCCTTGACTCTATTTTATCAGGAGCTGCTTCTCTTTCTTTCGGTTACTTTAGTCAAGGTCAGTACTAGTTCATTTTTTTGCAGAAGGATATCGAAAGAACACTCTTAGAAAGAAAACCAGAAGTAACCTCATAATATAAGCAACACTAGATGGCGTTTGTTTCGTTGGACTTATTTACCAGGAGTCGGACTGTTAGTCACAGGACTAGATTCTATAATCGATAAATATGTAATTGGATATATTTGTCTTAACAGTGGAGACTACATCACATCATATACAATAAACTAAAAATGGTCTTTTCATGGTGTTGCATCAAGTTATCCTCCTCCAAATATACGATATGTGTCAGCCTTAATTAAATATAAAGAAAAATAATAGGCCACGCACACAACCCTTGAAATTCACAAAACACTTGAATGGAAAAAAAATTCACGTAAATTTGAGAGGCGGGATTAAAAACGCAAAGCTGTTACAATTCTTGAATACTCCTTGGATGAATTAGACCGTGTCCAACCTCTTTATTTTGTAACTTCAAGCATTATCAAGGAAAAGTTGTTTATGTTCTTACTAATTGTGTTGTGTACGATTTACTAAAATGGACGGCATGTACAATTTTATTATTATTATTTTTTTGTGCAGATAAGTGTGAGAGAAGCTAAAGAAGTATGCCAACAATGGTGGATGAATGGAGCTTTAGATGTGTTAGTACTTCCCCTTGAATCGTCGAAGCAGAATAAAGCAATCGATAGAGTGAACAAACTGTGAAGAATTGTATGCAATAGAAGGATAAACCCGATTTTCATAATGTTTCATTTTCTTCAGATGAGCTCTTTGCATGTAAGTTGTGCTTTTTGAAGTATCGGATACGCCTAATATGTTCAATAGTGTGATAAAAAAACACTTCAGAGACTTTGGTGAAATGATTAGATTGTCGTTTGTTGATTCCCCATCTTTCCATGTGTAAATTACGAAGGAACGTTATTTTTTAGATTAAGAAGCGATATCATAAATCATTACATGTTCCGTTTTGGCATAAAATGTTATATCCTGTGACCTGTTTTGTTTCTTACTTCGTAATGTTAGAAAGATTATCCCATACATTGACTGACTTATCATCGCGTATCCATCATACAGCATCTTGAGAAACTGTCCGATTTTCATTTTAAAGAATTATAATACCGTAAAGTATATTCCCAAAGTATGATTGACATAGTTAAGACATCCTGTCAATGTTCCAGTCATTTCCTATCGAAATTTGTTTATCGTCATTAAATTCGGTGTATATACTTACATTAGAACATGTATGTTTCATATATTTACATTAGAACATGTACGATTCATCTTGCACTTGCATAAACAGCGGCTAATACGAAGATTAGGAATCGATAGCAAAGTTTAGACTAAAGATACGAAGTGGTTTTTTACATCAACCCCACCTCACACGAATTCCCATCCATGAACTTATTAGTCACTTGCATCACGATACGTTTAACTGAAGACACGGACAAACATTTCACAAGTTTCGGCTATAATTTTTTTCGTACAACACACACGGATACTAAAAAGGGAACTATTTATTCGTCACGAAGAACTCCCGAGAACTTTAAGTCACTCAAATCTTGCTAGAGATGGAGATGTTTCGTACTTTAGAAGGCTTAGGCCTAGTGTCTTTTGGGATGATAATGGTGAGGACCCCGTTATCAACCTGGGCTTTGATTTGATCCACCTTCACATTTTCAGGCAACTCGATCTCCCGGGCAAAGTCGCCTTTGATGTTACCCCTTTCCGCCACATGCCAAACAGTGTCCTTCCCCTGGGTTTCCTCTTTCACGCCTTCGGCCTTTATCACAAGTACGTTCCCGTCTTCTATCTGTACCTTTATATCCTCTTTGTTATATCCTGTTTTTCAATAAATTAACTTAGTTCGCAAAACCCTTTGAAAAATAAGATACAAAATTACCGTTTTATAAATGATGCTAGCAACAAACAAGTAACGAAAACCTTCTAGCCGTGCATCACGGATCGGTATTCCGGAAAATATGAGTGGCTTCAATCTCCACCTCAATTCGCCCTTTATCAAGGAAAAGAAAAAGATATACACATCACTTTGTACAATAGACAGCACGAACACACCAAAGATGGTACCGTGTGATATGAATCGGACCCAAATACTTTACGGCTACTTGGAAATTCGTGATAGCACGCCAAAACATCTCTTAAGTTGCTATCTTTTCTGAAAGTACGTATTAAGGGACAAGTTCACATATCCAGGGATAATAACTTGATTTTAGCCAAGGTCAACTCGAGTTTAAATTGACATTACTTGCAAAAATATTATAGATACAAAGATTACATTAAAATATGTTCATTAGACTAAATAGAGATTTCCCGAGCATATTGTCACATTTTCATGATTTACTATTTCATAATTTCTTTCTGAATATTTATCACCGCCACAGATAAAATAATAAGTGACAATGCCATATTACTGTATCTACGAACCATAAACCAATCTCATAACAATCCAGTTATTTCTATATGCTTTTACTGGCATCGAGAAAAGAATAAAATCACAATAACTGCAAACAATGTTTAAACTTGGTACAACTATGGACTTGAGTTCGGAATAACATTGTTAGAGAATCACATAAATCTAAAAACTTGCTCCATTTTGAGTAGAATTGGTAAAATTAACATTGTATCGGAACTTAATACAATTGGTAACTCGATATGCTATCCCCAGCTGAGTACGAGTTTGAAAAAGTTCTCTCTTCTTAACAGCTCGAGCATCCAATGGCATTGGTAAAGGATATTTTATTCTTGATTGATGATTGGGGCGCATATCAATGGAAAGTGGGAGCACGAGAGCATCATCGATATTTAAAAATAAAAATTCAGCATAGAGCCAATGAAACCACCTATCTAAAATTGACCCTTGAAAATTGGCTTACAAAAAGAGGGCGCCCAAGTAATTTTATACTCATTATAAAGCCCATATCTACTCATTGTGGAACATGTGTATCCCATACTACGCTACGCTACACTTATACCACGCTTACACAAATTAATCTCACACTTTGACACCACACTCGTACAAAATTAAGAGCATGCCACCACTCTTTTCTCACCAACATCCACGTCGACCCTACATCATAGCTCTCGAAACCTAGCGGAATTTTAATCTAGCACTTCGGCGGTCCCTTCCATGTCGCGGCCTAAGACCCTTCTTAAACGGACTTCCACATCAAACTACTATATTGATACTAACCCGATACCATGGCCCTCGAAATGTAACTTCAATCGACGATTAGGTCACACCATTCTTTGTAGTGGCCTATGGCCCGAATTCCCTTAATTTAGAAGTCGCCCCTGTTCTACGCGTTGGATCACGACAGTAACCGAATAAAGCCCCATGATACTTATAAGCTTTTATTTTAGCTGGCAAGATCTGAATTCAACCCTAAGAGCGTTCTCACCTGTCTTTCTAAAATAGAATTTCTTTCTAATCTTTCTATTGTTCTTACTTGCTTAAAAACTTTCTAAAAATATTATAATGAAAAAATTTACTATTCATAATATTTCTATTAAAAATTAATTTGTTCAGCAAAATTTTAAAACATTAATTAAGATTAAGAAAATAATTTTTTATATTTTATTAT
>MKEJ01063814.1:0-25534 GCA_001753735.1 Embelia ribes
ATAATCTGTTGTATGAATAAATTGTATTTTAGATATCTGTATTTTAAATAATCTGTTGTGGGAAGTAGTTGAATAGATAATCTGTAAAATAGAAATAATGGTTTTCATACTGTAAAATAGATAATTTGTTTAGATAAGCTGGTGCAAGTGCTCTTATTATAAGTAGCTATCTCTCAAATTATCTAAATATAATAGCCATATTTTCCTCCTTAAATTATTTAAAAATAATTGCATTCTTTATGCCAAATTATTTTCAAGATAAAAAAATTGTAGCTCTCAAATTATCTAAAAATAATGGCCAATGTTTTTCTCTTCAGATTTTCTAAAAATAATTGCGTATTTTATATTAAATTATTGTCAAACTCAAAAAATTATCAATATTGCCCTAGACTATTTAATAAAGGTTAGAATAAACACAAATAATATTGTGGATAACTTAGGTCATTTTGTTTTAATTCAAATTTTAAAAATTCCTCTTTTTTCTTTTGTCCGGTCAAACCATGGTTAAAACAACAAATCCCCCGCCCCCGCCCGGGTCCCAACTCAATTTTTAATAATAAATGTTTATGTATAAGTCATTTATTTCCTAGTTTATATGATCAAAAGTTAATATGTTTAAGTCATTTATTTCCTAGTTTATATGATCAAAAGTTAATATGTTTAAGTCATTTATTTCCTAGTTTATATGATCAAAAGTTAAATAATATCATTTGTTACTCTATATTAAATTATCTAGTAGTTTTCTTTAAATTTAAATAATTATTATTTATTTCTTAAACATATAAAATTAATAATTTTTTTTCTCATGTAACATCATTTCACTGTTATATTTAAATAGTTAATATATTTTCTCTCCTTTCACTCCATAAATATTATTAACTAAAATCGGTATTTTAATTTCGTGTTGAGGTGCTCAAATCTTGTGCTAAGTTACTATAATCTCATTTTGAGATACTCTAATATAGTTTTGAGTTACTCCAATCTAGTGTAGAATTACTCAAATCTCCTGCCAAGGTACTATAATATCTTGCTGAGGTACTGAAATCTTGGGCTATGGCACTATAATCTCGTGTCGAGGCACTGAAATCTCGTGGTGAGTACTCAAACTCATGGTGTGATGCTCCAATCTTGTTCTAAGTTACTTCTATCTAGCACTGAATTACTCAAATCTGGTGCTAAGGTATTATAACCTCTTGCTGATGTACTCAAATTTTGTGTTAATGTACTCTAATCCGATGTCGATATACTGAAATCTCGTAGTGAGGTACTCAAATCTCCTGGTGAGGTACTACAATGTCATGATTAGTTACTATAACTCGTTCTGAGGTACTATAATCTTGTGCTAAGTTACTCAAATTTATTGCTTAGGTACTATAATCACATGTTGAGGTACTCTAATCTTGGGTTGAGGTACTATAATCTCATGCAGAGCTACTATAATCTCGTGCAATGGAACTAGAACGTAATGTAGCTTACTTTGAGGGAAAGGACTTTCTTAATAAAACTGATAAATAAATGCCGAGGTCATAGATATTGTCGTCAGTTAGGACAGGTGCAAAAGCTTACTAACGAAGCCTTGGAGAAGAAGCAAAAAACTAATGAACGAGAAGACTAGTTATAGAGAGAAGTTGTCCAGTTACTTGATATGGATCACCGCGTTGTAGAGCTCGAAGGTGAAATCACTCAGTTACGTGAAAAAATAGATCAACGCGAGGAGATTAGTTTGGAGCTTTTTACATTACACCAAGAGGCGTGAATGTTGAAAGAACAGCAAGTTAGACTGACCTTCAAGTTAAATCTACTAATCCTTTAAAAAATGAGATCAAATGACATTTTTTTAATAATTGGGAAAGATTAGTTGATTTATCTCTATTGTAAGTTAACTTAGATCGTGGGTCTGATATTCAGACAAAAATCCACGCGACATAATTGTGGAGAAAATGCGAGTACAGTTTTACAGCGGAACGGAAACGGATCTATCTAACAGATTCACACCGCAAATATATGGGTGCAATGAACCACCCTATGCACGCCTTTGTCAGCCCCAAAACCACCACCATTGCTGATTGATCAGTTGCTTGCATATGTTCTTGAAAACTTGACATGGAACTTTGTACACTTATCCTTTTTGACCTTTATTACCTCTTTCTTTAGAAAAAGGATAACCCACTTGTCTCTACTTTAATTCCTGTGTGCTTGTTTCTATTTTTAAGAAATCAAATTCCACTTTCTTTCAAAAAAGGTAAATTAGCTTGTCTCAGCTTTAATTCTTGCGTGTGGGTGTGAGTTTCTACTTTTAAGAAATTAAACTCCATTTCTTTTTTAATGACTTTCAAACCATTGGATGGAGAAACAAATCCAAGCTAATTGTGAACACCACCGAAACCTGTAGACGTAATTTGTTCCGACGATGACTTAGAACACGACGATTACAAAATCTAACACCTAAATCTACCAACACAACAAAGGACTAACAACCGTTGTCAGAATTCTACAAGATTACAATATGATCACAAAAAATCATTTTAAATATATCCAGCTTCCTTCAAGCCATAGATCATTAGCGAAGCGGCCGAGCTTTCAGCATCCCTCACCCTAGTCTTCTGGTTTCCCGACACGAAGAGAACTCCATCTACGGTGTCGATCTGGACTGAACACACGTACTTTCTATCATGAGCAGGACCCAACTCTTTATCAACCCTGCAAACATCACAAGAAAAAAACATATTAAGAACAAAAAGATGCAAAAAATGTGCAGGTTTGATCCCTCAGCTAAGAATATAAAAGTACTTGGTAAGGATCTCCATAATGACCTCCAAACTTCATTTGGCATGGTGTTACATATATATATATAGGATTATAGGATCCTATCGGAAAACATGTAAAATTTTCCTTTTTTTGGGATCAGATATTGGAGGACATTGCAGGGATCCTTATAAATTACTTGCTTTTACCATATTATTTCTTTTGTAAGAAAGAACTAAAAAAATGTATGTGTTTTAGCAATGTAAGCTCAGCAACGAAAGGCACTTACTTGTAAATTGGCTTTGGCCATCTCTTCTTGCCACAAAGCTCGTGCAACTTTGATTTTGCTCCTTCGATCTCATATGTTCCGCCGACACCGTTATATACTTCTATACACGTGTCCTCATTGGTAACATCTTGAGACAACTTCTGCAGAGCCGCTTCCGCAGCATGAAGCTTAGCATTAATTTTCTGGCCCGATGAACCTGATGCGACTAATTGGCCGTCCACATAAACACTCGCAACGCTCCTCTCTCCGTTCCTCTCGTGTTTGATATCCAGTTGCTTTCCGTCCTTTTGGCACACCTCGAAAAGCGTGGTGATCGGTTGCGGCTGTTGGTTGACCATGTCGAGCGTGACGATAGGCTCCAATAAGCCCCTAAAAACCTGCATCAAATCAGAAATGCGACAAGAAAACAAGACGGAGAGAGATTAATTATAATGTGTGTCAAAATAATGGTCACAAATTACTATCATCAAGTTTAGTGAAAACAAAATCGGATTTGAGCAACCAAAGATACTTGCAGCATAGGAAAACTGGAACTGGTTTGATTAATATTTGCATGGTTCAACAAATTCCCAAAAGACATTCTTTCATGTTTCCTTTCCTCTATTGTTGAAATAAGACTCATACGAGAAAAATGGAGAGAGAACTCACCCGTACACTAAAGTAGTTGCAAGTAAAAGACGTACTTTTCTCATCCACTACTCATCTTCCTTTATTTCGACAAGTACTTTACTTGTAAAGTATAATTATCAAGCTTGAGGCCTTGCAGGTGCACAAACATATGCTCCATAATGTGCCAAATCAGCAAAATTATTGATGAGACACAATGAAAGACTTGTTCGTTGGCCCAGAAATGTGCAAAGCATTGCTCATTATTGGAATTGTATCGAGAGAAAACTAACAATAATGTTGTACCTCCCCTTTTGCAACATTATCCTTTTCTTTTTAATCGGAAAAATTTACTTCATACTGCCTCAACCGAATTGGAAAGATCTTAAAAACTAATTTCTTTTGTCATCAATACGAATACTTACCACCCAAAGAGCCTGCAAATCAAATTCGCAATCGACGTAAACAGCAGCTGCCACGGATTCGACAATGTCAGCCAGAACTTTTGGCGCCTTCATCACCCCTCCGTACACCACTGTCTCGTCTTCCTTTTCTACTGCCGATGCAAACTCGGTGACCTAATCACAATAAACATAAATCTGTACACATGCCTAACAATACTTACATGTTCGTGACACAGACAAATTTTGTATCTCTTCAAAACAACATATAAAGCAATTTAAGTTTTTTTTAGTCATAACATTTTAATATTGATGATATATTTATTATGGTCCCAACAAAAGCATACCACGTCTTTAAAACCTTAAACTTTTAGGTTTGATGGAATCGAAAAGTTGACACCACATACTAGGCTATGGGTTGCAAGATTAAAGCTCAATTCTTTCGTCTATTTCTTTGGGAACTTTTTGCTTTTTGGACCAAAATAACTAGAAGCTATAAGCTGGATGAGTCTCACTTTTATCTTTATAAACAATTAATAATAAAAAAAACTAGTCATGACATTCTTGGGACTATGTCCAGTAAATAATATTCCAGTCCAAGATTATTTAGTCGAATGGAAAAATCACCCCTAAATAACAAAAAACAAATATCTCCTGTACTAACCAAATAAATACAACCTGCAAATAAATACAACGCCGCCAAATTTCATTTCCACTTCCATAAGCTTTTCAACAATTAAATACATATACATGTATCTATATGTAAATAGAGTTTTGGGAATGATATTCAGTCACAAAAATTTAGTCTAATAGAACAAATACCCCTAAGCAAGTTGATATAAATATCGAATTTTAACCAAATGAATATAACCAACAAATAAAAGTACTATGTACTCCGGCATCCAAAATATAAAAATAGAAAATTTTATTCCAACCCCATGAGTTTTTAAATAATTAAATACTTAATACATGTATCTATATGTCAGTGTAGTGTCGGGACTGATACCGTAGACTACAGTAGCAGTCAAATGAGACACCTAATTTCGAAAGCACAACAGTGCAAATTTCATTCTACTCCCACGAGTTTTTCAACAATAAACAAGCAAATGTATATATCAATATGTCCAGCCACAAACAATTTAGTCCTACGGAACAAACATCATACATAACCCGAGATAAAATCCTTTGAATTTTAACCAAATGAATACCACTTGCAAATATGCCTTGTGCACTCACACAGACAAAGGACTAAACTTTTTCACCATGGGCTAAGTAGTTGCCATATAAGACACATAATGTTGAAGCAAAACAACGCCCCCTAAATCAATCCAATCCCATAAACTTTACGATAACAAAATACTGTATGTATGTGTAACTAGAGCTTTGGGCTGATAGTCCGAGCAGAAATACTATAGCCACAAACTATGTAGTCTAATGAAACTAACACCCCTAAATAATCCAGACGATTTTCTTTTTGAATTTTAGCCAAATGAATACAACTTACGAATATACTTTTTTCACACACACAAAGAAAGGCTGAGTTTTCACCGCAAACTGCAGTAATTATCATATAAGAAACCTAATTACGAAAGCACAACACCACCCCCTAAATTCATTCAAATCCCATAAACTTCACAACAACTAAATACAATAGTCCAGGAAATAATAGTAAAGCCACAAACTTTTATTCTAATGAAACACCCTAAATAACCAAAAATAAAAGTCACTACAATTTTAACCAAATCAGTAGAACCTGCTAATATATTTCTCCCGCACACAGATAAAAAAAGATTAAATTTTTAAAGGAGTCTTAGACTACAGTGTTTACTGCCAGATAAGACCTAATTTTGAAAACACAAAAATGCCCCTGCAATTCTCATACCACCAGTATCCTAAATTGATCACGGGATGGGATCCAGTAACACAAGTTTTGACACAATTTTTGACACGCCTAATCTAAATTATTGGAGTCAAATTAATTCAATGGCTAGATCTATTCCAATCACTTCATCCATTGGGTTAATTTGAATCCAATGATTTAGATTTGCCATATCAAAACATATGTCCATGGATGTTGTCCCTTGATAACTTAAATTTTAGGATTGAACACAAAAAACCTCAACCAGTAGTTTAGAACACTATTTAATCCTCAATTAACATACGGTGCCGGTAAGGAATTACTATCGATACCAGTACCATTTTCAAGTTTAAGGGAAATGGAAAGAGCACTATAATATTATAACCTTTTAGAGGGATAGAGATTAATTTAAAAGGGTAGAGAATACGTAAATGGTGAGTGTCCTGAGGGCATTCCCATAGGCATATCTATCATAAGCCCCTAAATTTTTAACGCTCTACACCTCACAACTCTAAAATACAAACTAGGGATTGGAACTTAGGGAATGAGTACACTAGATTCTCTAAACTTAAAAATAGCACTGGGATGAAAACTGGCTCTCTAGCTCAAGGGATCACCGTATCAAATCCCAATTTATGTAAGAATAATCTGATTAGTGTTTAATTAAGTATTTAATAAGCCTATATGCCTAGATTATTGCAAGCTCATTAGCGCTAGCCTTTTTACTATTTAAGCATTGTATTAGTTAGTCTTTCTTATCCATAAATGAAATGAGAAAAGTTTAAAACAGATAGTGTTTACCTTGTATAGCTCGTTCTAACAACATGAGTTAGGTAATTCATTTGTAAACTATAAGCCTCGAAACATTGATCCTAAATTAGGGATCAATATCATGACCATGGTACACGAGACACTTATCTAACTCATACTGTTAGAACGTGCAATAGAAACTAACCACTCTCCATTTCAAATTTTTCTCATTTCATTAATAGATAATAAGCCATTAAACTATTACAAAGGTTGAATAATAAAAATACTAGCTCTAGTAGTTTGTTTAACAATAACCTAAACACATAGGCTCATTAATTAAATAAAAGAATACTAACTATTTTATTCTCATAAATAATAAATAACTAATATCCCATTCTCATTATTGTAGTTTAGAACCCCAATTCATTCCACTCCCATAAATTTTATAATAATCAAATACATCATAATAATAACAACATTACCTCATCAACAAGGCAATGCTTGTTTGATTTCAACTTTTAGGCTCAAACTATTCTTTCTTTTCTCTTTTCTAAAAAATTGGTTTTTTAACCTAAAAAAGCAAAAATTTTAAGTTCTATGCATCCAACTTTTTTCTAAATCCAGAAGGAAAAAAAATACTAGATCTCTTTAGTAAATTTTGCTACCCAACAAGCCCTAGTCTAAAAATGGAACAGAAACCCCTAATAAACCAAAATACAAATGGCTTAATTTAACCAGATGAATACACCCTGCAAATTAACTCTCGCTCTCCCCAGCACCCCCACCTCCCAATTATTATTAATACATAAATATAAATAAGTAACGGATCAAGAAACACCCTAACTTGAATATTTCTGCAGGTTAGGATCGTGCATTCCTCAATTACAAATTAGGAGTCAAAATGCGTAAATTTCACTATATATACATATATATACGTGTATATATGTTACATCAAATCCAATTAGATAATGTAGGTAAAAAATTGAGTAAAATGTTACCTTGTCGTCGAGTCCGAGGGCATTGTGTCGGACGAACCGATAGAGTCTGTGCTTCACCGCTACACGCGCGAGCTTCTCGGTACTAATATTAGCGGCTCGGAGCAGCGAGAGCTGCCCGGGATCGAGCCCCGGGTACGCTAAGTACACGTAATTGGTCACGGCCAGCCCCAGAGCCGCGTCGCCCACGAACTCGAGCCGCTGGTACGATTCCGACTCGGCGCACGACGGGTGGGTCAGCGCGTCTTCTAGAAGCTTCCTGTCCCTGAACCGGTAGTTCAGGAGACGCTCTACGGCCAGGATCGAACCGGCCATGTCGGCGATGACGCCATCGTCGGCGTCTGTGGTGTACGGACAGCAAGCCCAACACCTGATCTGGGTCGCTCGCTGGGTCGCCGTTTGGGAGAGAGAGAGAGAGAGAGATTTTGAGCTCACGGAGGTTGAAGTCAACAAGACCAAATATAATAATTTCTCAAATAAGTCTACACGTCACTATTTTAGTATGTCTTGCCGAGCCCAGCTGAGACGAGTTTGGTACTCTTTCGGCTGTGATCATGAGACTCTGACTTTAGTTCGGGCTTAGGCTCAAGCTCGGCTTGTCACGATCTTTGCCTAGCAAGCTCAAACTCGAGAGCTCGTTCTCAAATTGCCGAGCTCGGGCTCTTATTGGGCTCGGGCCTCGATTTATAATCCTCGACAATTTGCTTTCATTTGTGGGCCTTGGTTACTCTACAGGGAAGCAAAGGAGTTTTCTTCCCGTTTAAGAGCATATACATGCATATCTAACGCTATTTCAAGGATCCATTTGGTATAAATATTTTTCAAGAAAAAATGTGAATAAAGAAAAATATTTTCACAAAAAATCATATATTCAAGTATAATAGTTTCTTTTCCGTAACATTTTACTTCAATAAATCTTTGTACCAAACACACCATACAAGTGTGACGGGCTGAAAAATTTTCCTCCATTTTGCTTACCAAGAGTGCCCTTGCCAAAATTAATTATTTACAAATATACCAATAGCATATTAGAATGCACTTATAATCAATCTCTTCATTTTTACGGGATTCGCAACAAGTTGCTTTTCTAAATCTTTAGCAAGTGCATTTGTTTCTCCATGAGTTTTTTTTTCTTCTACATCAGTAGCAGTTGAAAGAGCGAAGGGCTAGGCACATATCTACGACGCTTATTGCCTAATTGGGCGAAGGAAACCAAATCATACAAAAAGTCGGATGCTACGTTACAAATAAAAATTTTCCTATAGTGGGATGCATCCTTCCTTGTTATAAACAGTCGCATAGCATATGCTAATAAAGGAAGATCTAGTCATATGCTTATGGCGTACTTTGTTTGCGGCGTATATACTTTGCGAGCTGTTCCTCTAGGAGCCATTGATAAGATCAGAAAAGGAGTGTTGACCGAGGACTTGGAACCCAACAAACATTCTTAACATTCTGCCCGCAAGATACCTTTACAAAAATGAGAGAATTATCGTCGAATTTATCTAGGTGTTTGCCAAAGTATGGTTTTAATTTAGTGCATACAACTGAGGCAAATAGACTATTAGGGTGGTTTAATTTTAAAGCTTCCAAAACATTTATATTTCTCAGACTCATTTAACGTTGATGGGTCATGACTCCAAGTCCAGCTAGCTCTTTCGGCCGACAAATATCCGTCCATTTGACCAAATATAGGGGGCCGGACACCTGCGTTTCTCTCCCCTAAAAGTTTCAAAAAGTGCTACTAAAAATTTGTGCTCCAACATATAAATTTTCATTTCAATAAAAAAAATATATTAAAAAGAAAATTAAAACTCCATCCACTGCTCCGGTTCAAAACTAGCCTCGTCGAAATTTAGCGATCAGGAACACAATCAGAAACATCTTGAGTGAGATTAAGAATACTATTTCCACCCTCAAGCGACAAGATATCTTGCCTGTATAAGCTATAGCATCTCTTTGGCGCGGTGATACTAACCATGCCTTCGTATAATTTGACAGTTACGATTCCAGTATTCTTCTTTGAGAATATCACGTTGGTAGCATCTAAAAATTTGTGAAGACGGTCAAACCACTTACCTTTGTAAGCGAGATCTTGGCAAGGTAGTCTTAGTCTTGCTAGATATCATGATCAAAGGTGGGGGATTAAACTGTGTGTATTGCACCAGAGAGGATGGTCCCACCAGGAGTTTCGCACACGGCATGGTCCCACCTGGAGTTTCGTACACACCATGGATTCAGGTCTCCATCATGTCGACACGACCTATTCCATGTTTGCGCCAATTTTGTTTAGATCAGCAAGAATGGATGCTGGAGAGAGCATGTTTCCATTCAATGAGACAGGAACTCAAATAAGTCCCTCTTTGTTCACTAAAAAATCCATTCACAAAAATCATTAATTCAAATATAATATTTTTTTTCAACCATATTTTCCTCAAAGAAATTCTTGTGCCATATCTTTTCTATCACATTTTCCTTCACGAAATCTTTGCACTACACGCACCATGAATGCTCTTATATATGAAAATATTAATCTCTGGGGACCAAATCAAGCTCCTCTTGGTTCACCATATACAGTTTCACAAAAACGCAATGGTTCCACTTCTAGAATGAATTTGCCTTTGAGGCGAATATGCAACGCAGCTAATGTAATAATATTTTTTTAGATACAATAAGAGAACCGAATCTATGAAGAATAGCAATATTATACGAAGTATCATCCAAAAATACAACCCAAATAAGCTAAGGGCTAAGTCGAATCTCTTCGACTAGATTAAAAGCACAAAAATTGCAGTATGAACTAGATAGAAGATTCCTATGAAAACTTGACAAAAATTGTTTGCAACAAGATAACTCTCCAATAAACTTGGGTAGCCGCAACTGAAGAACTTGCTAACGAGGAGAATGGACACAAAGTACAAACTTTCCAACTCCTTGTTTATTCAAGATTACAAAAATTTTAATGTATCAAGTCCCATGTATACCTGCAGATCACGTAATCAGACACGGGCACTGATGAAAATCATATATCAAGAAGCAACCTGCGAGGATCCTCCACTACATCCTTGATACGACGAAGGAAAAAGACAGCCTCTCTCCCATCAATAAGCCGATGATCGTATGTCAGTGCAATGTACATCATTGGCCTTGGAACAATGTTTCCTCCAACAACCATAGGACGGCTCACTATAGAATGCATACCCAGTATTGCAGACTGTCAAAAAAGTTCAACGTGTAAGACTCGGAGCCCAACAATCAAATATTCAGTTAAAAAAGTGCTAGAATATTTCAAAAAGATTGGAAAAAGGTTTGCTGGTTAAAATGGTACCTGAGGGGGGTTGATAATAGGTGTACTCAATAGGCTTCCATAAACACCGCCGTTGGAGATTGTGAATGAACCTCCAGCCATTTCGTCAATTGACAAAGTTCCATTAACTGCCTTCTTCGCAAGAGTATTTATCTCCTTTTCAATCTCAGCGAAATTCATGTTCTCAGCATTTCGGAGAACAGGGACGACAAGACCCTGGAAAGGGAGATACAGGGTAAGTAGACCCCCAACGAGAAACCACGATAACAAGCAGGATGAAAGTGAAAATTGTATCCAAAATGTGGAAGAATATACAGTTTTTTCATTCTATAGAATAGTAGTAATATAGCATTCTACTTAGACGTACCAAAATGTTAGTACCAAGCACTAAGAATGTTCCTTCAGAAAACGTATTACCACTATATAAAATATTAACAGTGCAAGCTAAAGTATTCGTTTCCAATGATCAATAGGAAGCGATATTGAGCGAAAATAGAGATGCACAGGTCATGTTCAAAGTTGTAAAGATGTGCCAACAAAGTATCCTGGTTAATACATTTCTGTTCAAATTTTCCCCTGTGGTGGTGAATAAAAAAGACAACTTCATGAAATGCTCATTCTCTTTGAAAGCAAGCAATGTTCCAACAACCATCTTCAACAGAAACTGATGGTACGAGCTTTAAACACTTAGATTCATTATTACAATTTCCAGATCAGATTTGACTGGACCTACTCGAACGACCCAAATATGTTCTTAGAACACAGATCTAAAGTAACATGGATAAACTCAATAAAGATTAAAATTAATAATCTTCTGTTAAAACTTTAATTAGTCTGCATCCATGCTAATTTGAGATAGGTCAGGTTAATAAGAACACACTCCGTATTCTATCAAGTTAAGAGTCTAAAGAGATAGTTGGGTTGATCAAAGGTTTCGTTTAATAACACAGGGAGATAATAATAAATCAAAGAATAGTCGACAAACCTTAGGAGTACCAACAGCTATACTAATATCAATGTAGTCTCTATATATGATGTCATCCCCATCTATTACAGCATTGATAATAGGTTGATTTTGGAGTCCACTAATAGCAGCCTGAAAATTTGAGACATAAAAAAATTCAGTGTTCAGGAAAGAATTAAGAGAGAATAAATTAATACGTGTTCACATCTTTAGCCAAGTTCAATCAAGCAATATTAGGTCATGGCTTTTACTATTGACCAAGAAGCACTGATACAGACACGGGTACAGATACAGACACGGGTACAGATACAGACACGGGTGCGGACACGGATTCGGCAATTTTCAAAACATTCTAGACACGGACACGGCAGGGATTCGGCAAGTTTTGTATTGGTTGTTGGCTCAAAAGACAACTAAACAATTGCATTTCGTTATAATCTAGTATACCTTACTAGCAAGTATCAATTATCAAAAGACCCAAAAACATGGCATGCGCTAATGGAATAAGCAACTGTTGAAACAGGGTTTGTGAAAACTACCACCAAAATATGACTAAAAATGAATAAAAATTGATCGAAATAGAAAAAAGATTACAAATTGATCCACCATGTCCATGACAAGTCCAAAATGAGTCTATCGTGTGTCCGAAGTTTAAATAATGAAATAGCATTTTGAACTCGCCACGTAGCGTGTCGGACACGTATTTCAAAGTGTCAGTGGAGTATGTGCATCGGATACATATCCAACACAGACATGGCACCTATTTTCGAGTGTCCGTGCTTCATAGATTACTGACCTTCACAAATCCAGACATTAACCCTAACTTGACTCCATGCTTTTCAACAAAAGCATCTTTGTAGTCAGAGCGGAGTTTCATCAAATTAGTCCTGCAAAAAGTTGAGTCAATAAAGATAGACCATCAACTTATGATCACAGTTCGGTTGATGATCGATTACCATGCATAAGACATCATACCAGAGTAATTCTTGTCCAGGTTTTTCGAAACAACTCAATCAGGAAATAGATTTGAAAAGAGCACATTAGAAAAAGAGGATCACAAACAAACCTGTTGATGTTCACTTAAATAATTTGGTATGAATCAACTTAACGGTGAAAACTAGTCTCAAGCGACATAATGGTACTTTTTACACCAAAGAAGCAAAACCCCATCTACTAACACAAACTACACCATGTCTATAGACAAGCAAATTTCTTAATATACCACACATCAAGCTATTTGATACTTTCACATTTTCCAGTTACCTTTAGCAACAAATGATTAAACCCAACTGCTTTTAGTCCCTGAATTGAATATAGGAGTAGCCATTAAGAGAAACAGGTGTAATTGACAAACATGGACCAAAACAAAATTAGATGCATAGATTAGGGCTTACATATCAACTTCATTGAATGTTGTCAACAATGCAAATGTATTTTGAGAATCTTTCAAACGAGTTGCAACTCTTTTCCTAAGCCTTGTCATCGGAACCTGTAATCAATTAAAACTCCTATTTTATTTTAAACATCCTAATCAAGATTTTGTTTGGCTGTATACCAAAGTCAGAAGAATTTACTTCCAAGAGAAAAAAGAACATAACATTTAAATAAGCAACCATGACACTTACTCGTCTTTCTCTATCTTTAGGGGGGAGCTGAGGTTCTGTAGCAGAACATTTAGGAGCAGGAGGGGGAGGGGAAGCTGCCTTGCGCTTCTCTATAACAGGAGTGGTTTCAACTTCAGGCTTTTGCTGGTCCTCCTCGCTCTTCTCGGCTGGAGGAGGTGGAGAAGCAGCTTTTTCTGATGGAGCAACATGGTCTACACCTTCACCAGACTTTGAAATGACTGCAATCTTGGTGCCTGGTTCCACAGTATCCCCTTCGTTGGCTACGTACTACAAAAATATGAAATTGGTTTAGAATTATAACAATTTAAAAAAAAAGAAAGAATTTGTGTTCTTGTACAAAGAATACAGAAGAAAAAATTAAATCATAACTATCCAACTTGCTGATATTTTACCTTTTGGAGCACACCAGCCTCAGGGCTAGCGACATCAATTGTCACCTAGTGGAAGAGAGACAGCAAATATTAAAATGTCCCCATCGTGCCGATAAACTTGGCAACTTATAAATACTTTAATTTCAACATGACCGTATAGCTTTCATGAAGCTTTACAACAATACCTTATCTGTTTCGACCTGAGCAATTGGCTCATCAATGTGTACTCTATCACCAGGATCTGCACAGAATGTAAACAAGACAGCCCCATAAGGCAATAAATTTCTAAAGTAGCATTAATAATTCTAAGATTGAATTTGTAAAGAAAAACCAGCATACTCTTCAAGAATTTCGCCAGTGTTCCATCACTAATAGATTCACCCATATAAGGCACAACCGCATCAACCAGATCACCTGCATCAGACAAACACATAACAATTGTGGCAAATAAGGGTCATGAATGTTCAACTGTCTATGCTCGGGTCACTTACGAAAGAGGGAAAACTCTATTCGTACATTTGGGCACAAAGACTTGAGAAATTATAAGTAACCGATTATATTTTGTGTTGCCTACGTCAATGTCTATATAAATTCCCAGAAAAGAGAAGCACTAAGGTAATGCGGGAGCTTTGTGTAATGGGCCTTCCATATATATACATATATATGGAAGCACTAAGGTCAGCCTCTATCTTCATGGAACATCATTGGTTGAAAAAAAAATTACAATACATAAAAGAGAAACATATCTAAATTGGTCAGATGCATGAACATAATACAAATTGTCTCATATGAATTAGACAAATTTAAATCAGGATTATAAGAATCAAACCATTGTCAGAAGAAAACAGCCGGTTTTGTGTATGCATAATAATCTCTTGCTGATAAATGGCCATATATTCCCTGGATGCCAGACATCGAATTCAGATCCAATTGCGAAGGAAAAACACAGTTTTTGCTTCTCGGTTGCAATACCATTTAAACAGGAAAAATGACAAGTGAAATGGAATGAATATAGGCTCTGTAAAGAACAAAAATTATCTCAAGCAGATCCCATCTTCCTTGAGATGCTAATCTAGAGAAGAAGACCGTTGCTTTAACAATAAAAAAACCCTCGGTATTGAATCAACAATATTTTTATGAGATTCCATTAATAATATAACTCAATTGGAAATCTCGCTTGCTTTGTTCTACACTTGTCTTCTGCTATATTATCAAAATTCTTTTTCACGCAGGTTAAACAAATAGATGATTTCAAAAAATAGCCTTCCAGGCAAGTTACTTTAGACATCCGCAATTGAGGCAAAAATCCTTAAGTCTACCTCGTAAACACCACTTGGTATAACTAAATTAAATTGTGAAGAAGAGTAAACATCCACTAAAGTATTGAATTACAAGTCAAATAACTAACCTCATTGGTGTCAAACATGTTGAACTCCCTATCACAACCAAAAACATAAAAAATTAGAGGAAGTTGATTGCAAGATTGTGAGCAGTAAACTTTATGCTTTTGTGGGATCTAATCACAAAAATGACGGTGGAGAGAAGATCACCTGGCAAAATGAGGTGAGACAAGTTTCGGACATACCCAATTCCACTGGGATGAGAGAAAATCTATTCACATGTTTCAAAAATAAGTGTTGCAGTGAACTTTTAAAATAAACTTAGGAAAACAAATGTTAGAACAAAGCAAGCAAAATAAGAGATAGAAACTAAGACACCACCCAGATGGCAAAATAAGAAAAGGAATTTTCCTTCAGTTAACAGCCACCATTTGTCATTTCGTTAATTCAAATAGCCTCTATCGGGACGCATCTTGATAGAAACTAAAGACTAACATACAAAAAACTATGTGATTCCCTCAAATGGTGAAAACCTATATAATTGAGGGATCTTGTTAACATATTCATAACAAGTATAGCCATGAAAAACAAGTATTCTCAATTACATCTCCATATCTTCTTAGTCAAATTAAATAGCAATTGCAAAAAGAAATAAAAAGTAAACAAATTAATTTCCCATTCTATCATAATTGGCACAAGCGGACCTAAGTATAACATTTAAAAGGCTTGAAACTACAAAAAAAGAATTTAACACAAAAATTATAAATAAATTTTTTTACACTACACCAAAAAATCATTTCAGGGGAGGAGGGCCAGGGAGCCGTAGCCCGCTATCAAACTCAGAGGTTCGTAAATAAACAGCTGCTAGTTCCAATATTTTGGTGAAACGTAGTGACACTACTTATAATTATGTGAAACAGTAATGATATACGCACCGATAATCATGTATCGAAAGCGTACATACTCTACGGGCAACGCTTTTTATGTTGATATTTTACTCAAATTAGGATTGACGCACAAAATATTGCCACATGAAAGTCACTTTCGCTACACAATTGTTGGTACCTGAATCATTTTCCTTACACATACAAACAAACATATTTCGCATAAATCTATCAAATTAATTAAAAACAAAATCATACAGTACCTCAGGTACAGTAGTCGAGTCGATTATTGGTACATATCCAGCTGACCTAACCGCTCGCAACTGCCCTAACACCTAATTAAAAAAAGAGAGAGAGACAGAGAGAACTGTAAGGGCCAAATTGAAACTTTCCAAATTTCGTAGGGCCAAAATGTAAATTCACAATTTCAGCAGAAAATACAATAGCTCTGTACCGAGGAACAGGAGCCCCTACGCCTTATAACGCTCAACATCTATCTTCAGATCTCCACAAAGAGCTGTCAAAAAACTCAATATCACAATTGTGAATATGTATATGTATATGTATATGTAGGGAGAAAGGGGGATTGAACGGACCTGATTGATCGACAGGATTAGGGTTTGATTGCGTCTCCGAGGTGAAGCTTTTGTGTAGTAGGACTTTTCTTTCTTTTTTTCATGCAAGGCTACTTGTTTTATAAATTTCCTAAAAAAGTCTACTTGTTTTATTACAAAATAATTTACGTATAAAATACTTTTTTAGAAAAAATTTTCTGGTTAAATTTTTGTTTTTGTTTTTTTTTTGTCAAAGGTTCACAAGGTTTGAGAACGCCGGCATAGATTCTTCTATGAACATGGCATAAATTAATTAGTTAGTTTCCTATGTAAATGTTAAGTAGTGAAAGGAAATCTTAAGAGTGAAAAAGATTAAATAGGAACACAAATAAGGAAATATTGGCGGAGAGGTAGGCACTGCCATCAAAACTTCCATAATTTTTATTATTTTTTATTTTTTAAGTTAAAAAAAGAAAAGAAGCTGAAGTATGTCCCTCTTTGAAAGAATTTGAAAATTCTACGTTTTGCGCTCATCGGGATGAATCTCCTTGCAGCTTCTCTTTTCAAAAATTTTGCGAAACACCTACCGAGGATATATGTGGAAATGTTTGAAGCCTTAGAATAAATAGAAAATAAAAGACTAAGAGATACAGAAAACTACAACAAATTTTTTAAATAGAATTAATTAATGGAGTTTCAATTTCATTTCCCCAACCCCAGGGAGAAAAGTTCATATATATTTGTTCACATAGCATAATATAATTCTGCATTATATAAAGCCATATTCACATTCATTATAGAATACAAATTTGGACTATATTATCTTGTTGCCTATGAAGCAAGTCACAAAAAGTTAGGCACAATGAAACCCCCCCACCTTTTTTTCATACATGGAGGCGTGAGAAATGCACTTTCAAAATAAATAAAACACAAAATTACAACCCAATTCCCACTCCCCTTAGTGCATTCTTAACTCCCTTCATATCACACTTTCTTTCACTTTTCAACTTCAAAAAATCTTAATTACTAAAATCCATTCCCAAAAAAACACATCACAAGCAAAGGCAAGGGGAAGAAAAAGAAAACACTACTATCATATTTATGTACTCACAACACCTTTGTTACCAAAAACAATCACCAAAAATGGCCCTTAACAATAACAAGCTTAAGAAGCCTATTATTTCAATCCAATCCAATCTATGCACCACTCTCTTCTTCATCGTCCTCTTCACGATCCCCGCCCTGCTACTACTACACACACCCACCGCATCTCTCTGCACCTCCATGTCTGCCCAAGTTGCTGCATCCTGGTCTGGTGACCTCAGGGCGGCCCAGTTTGCCTGGAACCGTCTTGTATTTTCTGGCAAACGTCCTCCTCAGGCCAAACTTAGGATTGCGGTCTTCTCTAGGAAATGGCCCGTGGGGTCCACACCCGGCGGTATGGAGCGCCACGCATACACGCTATACAGCGCCCTGGCCCACCGGGGCCACGATGTCCATATTTTTACATCACCACTTGACAACATCAAGAAGCCATCTTCAGCTAACGATCCAAGTGTTGACCCAGATCAAACCTCGTCCTTGCCTACTATCCACTGCCATGAGGGTGAACCAGGAAAATGGCGGTACAATAAGGCGTGGGAGTTGTTTGAGGAGGAGAACAAGGTCGAGCCTTTCCATGTGGTCCACTCAGAGAGCGTGGCGCTACCCCACTGGTTAGCGCGGCAGCTGCCCAACCTGGCAGTGACTTGGCATGGGATAGCGCTAGAGAGCGTGCAGTCGTCAATTTTTCAGGACTTGATTCGCCCGCCCAGCGAGCCGATCTCACCAGCATTCAACCAGAGCCTTCAGGGGGTGATTCCCAAGGTCTTGAGTGAGATTAGATTCTTCAAGAATTATGAACACCATATTGCTATAAGTGATAGCTGTGGGGAAATGTTGAGGGATGTGTACCAAATTCCTAGTAAAAGGGTTCATGTGATTGTGAATGGTGTCAATGAGGAGGATTTCAGAGAACATTCAGGGTTAGGCCATGAGTTCAGGTTGGTGACTCTTCATATATTTTTTTTTAATACTTGGGAAAAAAAATTATATTTATATAATTTTATGAGTCGAGTGCTCCAGAACGCCTCATATGGTCGCGATTGACGACGTGGTGTTGTCATTGGTCACTCGCGATCTTCACACTCTAGATCTAGGACTACTTAATTTTTTTTTCATCAATGTGCCTATCACACCCATCACAATACATTACATTAAAATCTAACACTACTGTCATACAGAGTCTTGATAACTTTGGGCAAAATTTTGGCATCTAGATATGTCTAAATATTATTAGCACTCTTAAACTTGAAAATTTTGTGAAAAGATGTCTCAGCTTTCAGGATAATTACAAGTCACCTTCAAAATCCGGCATGATATATGTATTAGCACTTTAAAACTTGAAAATTCGAGACAAAGTTAAAGAGTTTGAAATTACTTGCGGATAAAAAGAAGGGTATGTACCTTGTATTACTATGACTTCAGAGTATCGACGGCCGGGATTATTAAAAGGAAATTTATTTGACAACTCTTCATTTTCTATTTTGGGAACTTGTTTTGTTCTAATACCTACCACGTTTTTCTCAATTTGGGATCATTAACACAGGCGAAGTGTCGGTGTACCCGCAAATTCAAGTCTAGTTCTGGGCATCGCTGGTAGACTAGTGAAAGACAAAGGCCACCCGCTACTCTACGAAGCCTTTTCCATCATCAAAGCCAAATACCCGAATGTCTACTTGATTGTAGCTGGAAGTGGGCCATGGCAAAGTCGGTACAAAGAATTAGGTCCTCAAGTTATAGTGTTAGGATCGATGAACCCCTCTCAACTGCGAGCCTTTTACAATGCTATTGACATATTTGTCAACCCAACGTTGAGGCCGCAAGGCCTTGATCTCACTCTCATGGAGGCCATGATGATTGGGAAACCGGTCATGGCCTCACGATTTCCAAGTATTAAAGGTACCCAAAATTATCTATTCTATCATATCTCACTATATATCTGCCCATGCTTTTTTAATTAGCGTCAGAGGTTCGTGTCACGCTCCAAAATTCACGACACATCCTGAATACGTGACCCACACAACACCACATATAACAAAGACAATAAAATCTCAAATAAAGCTCATTTTTCAATATCTCATAGCATCATTTCGGGGCCTAAAACAATTTTTACCCATTTATTTGAAAATACAAAAACTAAAATAATATATTGGCTCAACGACCTACAGTTTTGAAATTTGTCCATAAATACTAAAAACAAAATAGACAACTACTACCCATAACTTGAGTGAGTTTCACCAACTCTAATTCGGGATATGAATCCCACCAGTACTTGTCCCTATTTGGGATAACAAAATAAATCCAAATAGGCGGTTACTTTTACTATGTTTGCGAGCAGAACAGTAAGAAATTATGCTTGTGAATATGAACAACCAAAGCACAATAATAAATACCATAATATAAACTACTCAAGAAAGAACCAAAGAATATATGTACTCATTTCGTTATACCATAGTAATTCTCTTGTTACGATACATAGTTATCAAGTTTTCACAGTTTAACACATATTTTAACACATATAACATGGGTTATGTCTCTCCCGTGACTGTACGCTTTAAGGTTTAGATAGCCCACCTACCGTAGGTCCCACTTGGAACCCATAAGCATTAGTACATTAGAGAGCCTTTCCTCGTTCCTTCTCATGCACCAATATTTTAGGGTCAATCCTCGCACCCTATATAGGCACCTTCTTCGTTTAGAGGGTCAATCCTCACGCCCTTTAAATGTAAAACTCGGTTTATTTACTTCAATAGGAATGCTCAATTCAAATGTTCTTGTTATGTTTTCTTCTGTCAAATGCAACTTAACTTAAATTTCTCATAAGCCAAATACTACTTTATAATAGCATACAATTATCTATCACACATTAGGGCAAAAAAGTATATAATCACAACTCATGAACACAATCACATAAAGACTCGTGGTTCTAACCACAAAAATAGTAAATTATAACCGCACCTAAGATTTGGTGAGCGACTCATCGGAACATTTGAAAATGAACCCTAACTTCGGCCTCGACCGAACTCTCACTTAATCACGATCACCTACGAGTAATTAACACTTAATCAATTATTATTCTCATAAACGAATGTCAATTAATCATTTACTCGACAAATGGTGAATTAGGATTTTTAAAGGATGGTACCTACGTGATGAATTCTTACCTCACGTGATAGAGAACGAAGAGAAGGAGCCTAATCTAGTCTTATATTAATAATCAAGATGAGTTAACTCATTAAATTTGATGATATTAGCACAAAAAATCACACTCTCTCTTCTTTTTGCCTATTCTGTTCATGGTGATATACTATATGTTATGCTTATTTCGCCACATACGTAAAAATAAAACTTTCAGAATTTCACCAGTCCTATCAATTGGACTATATCCCTGATCGATCGGAGTCCCTTGGACATATTTTTCACTTTTCATTTGATTTTCAATCGATCCAACACCTTCCACCTTGAATTGGCTTTTGGTCAAAATATAAAAGTTGTAAATAATTGAAATATCTATCCAACGATATATTACAGGTCTTAATTGGATTTGCGGTTTAGGAGTTATGCTTAGATTACTGAACTATTGTTCAAAAGTCATTATTTCTTAAAAGTCTATTTTAAGGCCTAAAATCACCAAAAATTCCCTCAACACTTGTTATATTGTTATCTCGTTCCTTTAAGTTTATAATTCTTAAAATAATTAGTAGGACCTTACATTCCAAGTACTAAAAAATTGATGATAGCTGCAAGTCTTAAAAATTTAAGCTCACGACCTCTATAAATTATAGAACCATGAGACAAATATCAATAGGACAAAAAATCTATAGTTATCGCGGATCGCTTGATTTTGGCTTGTTGAAGTGTACGAGCTAGAAATGCTCAACCTATATTTGGACGACATCACAAGCTCATTCTCATGCTCGATTATGTTAACTTTACTAGTATATGCACTATATATTTAGAAGGCAATAGTTTATCAAAGTTTAGTAAAAAAATTAAACAACGAATATAGAAATTATTATTATTTTTTTAATATAACAAAGATCTTAATACATTTCTAATTAAAGTTTGTAAAATATGATAAAAGGAATAAGATTATACATGGACTAGAGGTCCTAGCTTTATTATGCATGAGTACCTTTGCTCATTACAGATAATTAACGATAAAGACTACCCTTTGAAATGTTGAATGACTGCTTCTTAAATTTGTAGATTTATAACTTAACAAACACACTATCTCGATAAGTACCGAGTATCGAACTCAAGTACTTCTACAAATCTCGAAAATACTTAATATCAGTCTTATATGCAATTTAATTTTTACGATTTGAATTTAAACCACGCATTTTGTTAAATTAAACTACTCCTAAACTTCTCGGGTTTGTTTTGATTTGGTTTTGAGTAAACTAGACTAATAGCAATGAAATAAATACGAACTAACGATAATAATTAAATCTTATCTGTGCGGGGAATCCAATGATTTAGCTTCTTTTCTCTAATTGACCTAATTAATGAGTACTAAAAGATTGTTAATATGGAAAATCACTTATATGTATCGATATGGTTTACTTCAACCTAGTATGCCATTGGGTGATTGTCAGACACCATAACTACGACTAAATGATTTCTAAGGTATCCAGACATGTTAAAAATTCTAAATATTAGACTAATTTAATTTTGAGATTAAGTTTATGAAAATATACTCATCAATTAAGGTTAGTTTGAATCTATTAAATCATCTCAATCCCTTAAGCAAGAAAAGAGCCATAGACTAGCATATTAATGATGAAAACAACAATAATTGAATAACAACTCATAATTAAACAATATAACTTGATAATAGTGATGATTACGATTCAAAACAATAATAGACGAATTTAAACCGAAAACGAATGATTCTACTTCTACTTACGTAAATATAGGAACTAAGTATATGTAAAATTAATAATAACTGATAAATAAGTTAACTAATAAAAGAACAACTCACAAACTTTTATTTAAAAGTTTGAATTTCCACCAATCTTCTCAAATCTCCACCAGGAACAATGGAATGAAAAATAATAATGAATAAAAAACTATCCCTAAACAATAATATCACTCTCTTATATAATATCTAAAAATTGCATATTCTGAAGTTTTCTTATTTGCATATATCTAAAACTTCCTAAAATTGTATTTATCCTTTGCTGAATCTGTTTCTATATCGGAAGCATTTGATGGTTTGGATCGATCCAAGTACTCTTGGTGGACCAATCAGATGACAGACTTTTCAGCTTTATCTTTTATTCTTTCTTTATCACCTTTAGTTATTTGAAAGTTTTCCAATGGTCTAAAATCGTCCATGCATATTCACTCATGCATCAACTGCCTTGTAAAACGTCCACTTAAGCTCTTTATCTGTATAAAATAAATCAAAATTCATAATATCAAAATACAACTAGTTTCACATAATATATGCAAGATAAATAATTTAAATGTGTCGCATTATACTTTTAGTTAATACAATTTTAAGCCCTAATCATCGACCTCAACTCTCAAATACTACTTCCCGCCTAACTGAAAACGTCTTACTTTTTGCTCATTTAGATTTTGTTTTGTCAATTCATATACATTGTACCCAACTAGCAACTGAAATTCCTTTTCTCCCCTTTCCTTAAAGGTACGATTATTGTTGATGATGAGTTTGGTTTCATGTTTGCGCCAAATGTGGACTCGTTGGTTGAGACGTTGGAAGCCGTGGTGGCCGAGGGTTCGAGGAGACTGAGACAGAGGGGGAAGGCATGTCAAGCTTACGCAACCTCCATGTTTACGGCAACTAAAATGGCTTTAGCCTACGAGAGGCTATTTCTTTGTGTCAAAAACGGAACTTTTTGTACTTATCCTTAGAATTTCATTATTTAACATACAAGAATCCGCCGCTAATAAGTTAAATTTACTACATAATTTAAATAGTATAGAAATAAAGAAAAACAATTCTATAGGAAACAGACTTCATATGGATTGGGATTGTTAAATATTTTAGGATTTTGAGTTAGAGGTTTCCCAATTTGGATAGAATAGAAAACTTTCTACTAGTTTGAACAGAAAAAGTTCTCTATCTTTCCATACACTCCTAATTTTTCATGCTAGAATAAGAGCGGATATTGGGCTTGATTTTGTGTATGATTTCTATTGTGAAGAGCAAAGTTCCTTATTAGTATCCCTATACATTTTTGGCATACTATCGGTTTATTTGGATAAATTTTCGGAGTACTACCCAGTCAATAGAGCTGCGAAGATCTCCGATCCTTCTCCAATCTGTCATAAGCGTGTCGAGTTCTCAAAAACAAGAGCACACTTGTACCCAACCCCACTAGAGAAATAACACCCCACCAAATAAATGTCGTAAAATAGCATTTCCTCCCCATACACACGATCGAATCCGTAACCATGCTGGTGTAACTAGTACTTGCATTTGCATCGTAAATCAAAGCCGCGAGCAGGCCATAGAGGAGCGAGCCGATTGGAATATTAGTAATGAGAATGTTGTGGTTGACTCCAACCCTGTTGGGCCCGAAGAGCTCGGATGTGACCGAAACAGCAGCTGCAAAGATGAAACCGGAGCTCAGGCCGATGAGGGCGGTGCTTATGCGTAGGGCCGTAGCGGTGCCGAGGGCCGCTAGCAGGAAGAACGCGATCGGGGTTGGGACTAGGGCGATGGCTAGCCATCCGGTCCTCGCAAAATATAGTTTCCTGCATTGATGAACATGCTTACTTTTAGAAATGAATTAACAATTTAGAATATTAAGCAAAAATCTTTGGCTAAGAAGACTTACACACGCATGAAGTCGGGGCCAGCTGAGAGCAAGCGACCGAAGAACGAGAAAGACGAATAAAGCGTGATCAGAGTCGAAGTTTTCGAACTCTGTCCGAGCGACTGAGCAATCTGCCCAAGATTATTACTATACACTAACCCGATCGTCCCCCCGCAAAAATAAGCAAAATAGTACAGCCAAAAATCCAATCTTCGTAGCAGCATCAGGGTGTTATGCTCCTCCCCGAGCATCACCAGCCGATCCTTATCAATAATCTTCTCCCAACACCCATCATTCGTCCTCATGGTGTGCCTATTAAGAAGCGGTACCTTTTCCCCATCTATAGTCCCATTACTTGTCCCGTTCACGATGCTATTCTCTCGCGTAATGATCTCCTTGTGAAGCTGCAGATCGTCCACATCAACAAGAATGAAGCCTGACCCATCAAGGGTAAAGCTCGAGTGGATTTTCCTGTGTACCCAGTCCCCGTAGACTATACCTGGGATGCCTAATGGGAGGACGAGGAGAACAAGGGCCCCGCCAAACAGAATCTGCGCTACGTATCGGTCAGATGAGCTAACGAAAAGTAGATACAGACCAGTAATTACGGCTAGAATGTTTAGTACTAGGAATATGATTGAGTCGCGCTTGACAGCGTCTGGGGGGAGGGGGTCGGATACGGGGGGCTGGCGGAGGATGGGGATGAGGGCTGCCGCCGAGGTGATGAGCGGGACAATGGCGTTGAGGAGGAGGTAGAGGGTGTCGGAGGAGGGGTCAATGGCATTGGCAGCAAGGGCGTAGAGGGCGGCACTTACGCCATTGAAGCTGACGGTGAGGGAGATGGCAAGGGGACGATTGGCGGGGAAGTTGCGGTTGCAGAGGATGAAGCAGACGGTGTTGAACCAGCAGATGCTGCATCCGGCTAGTAAACATAGAAGAAATACCTGTCAAAA
>MKEJ01063823.1:0-11879 GCA_001753735.1 Embelia ribes
GAAACATTATTGCTACAGTAATGCTACAATGTTGGTGAAAAATTGGGGCCTTATATTATTTATGAGCATTATTACATTAATATTCATGATATTGTTCATTATATATGTTATTGCATTAACGATATTATATAGCGTAGTCTCATTTTTTTTTTTATCATAGAGCTAATTGGTTAGCCGTATACAATCCATTTATTTTTCTTCTTCTATGCATTATTTTATAGGTAGCAAGGCAGGAGTGGAGTACCATTAGATACCGGTATGGCATTGTATATATTTTTGTACAGTAATATTGGCACAGATGCTCATCATATTGTATTTTGTTTCTTAGCGTACTCTGGTAGCATAGTTACTGTAGCATAGTTGTAGTAGTATAGCGAAAGCATGGGTATGATCTTGCCCTTATATGTGAGGCAAAGAACATATGTATACCTTCAATCTTATTCATTTTTTAGGAATTTAGCCAAAGTGTTGTCACGTAACTGGCAGTTTACATTTGGCAGTGTTGTATATATTTATTAGCATTGGCCTTTCAGTTTATTTGCATGGTAATTATATAAATTGTATATTGGCTATAATATAAAGTATTGATGAAAATGTTGTAGTTATTGCATAGTATCATCTTGCAAATCTATTAGTTTATTTTATTTTCTTGACGAGAATGGCATATATGTGCTTTTTTACTCTTAAAAGTTAGTATAATGTGCCACTTTTTCACATATACCGAAAACGATTTATATAGAGAGAGTGGTGGTTTGATAGTTCCAATGTTTATGCCTCTCATCTATCTAGCTCAAGAGTTCATCTGCCCTCAAAAACTAGATTTTCACAATCCTTGTTGCAAGAGCTATATTTTGACATCTTCATTCATTTTGTCCCAAATTTTGTGCCTTTCTCGTACCTCGAAATAAACCTATACATCTTGTAGATCAATCTTTTGTATAGGTTCGCGTTGATTCAAGATTCGTACTTAGATCATCTCGGAGGGGCTAGAAAAGGGTTTCTCAGGTGGAAATTTCTAACACCATTCCAGGGGTTTCGAAGGCTCATAAGGTATAGGTAGATTGTGAATAGCAAACTAAATATTGAGGGTGTATGTGTATCAACGTGTATAATATGTCTTTAATTTGTTATTTTGTTTTGTAGATGCTATAATGATTGATTACATAAATCTTATTTGTGGCGTATTGTAGCATATTTTTTGCTCAATTTCATGGCATTAACATCATTTGATATTTCGTGGCATTAATATTGTAGCATCAATATATTTTGTGGCATTAATATTGTAGCATCAATATTATCGTGGCATATGTCCTGGCATAAACAGATCATAACATTATCATTGTCATAGATATCAAAGCATATATTATTAATAATACTCATACACTTTTCATGCTCATATCATGGAAATTCCTGGATTCGTTGATACAAGCTCGTAGTTTTGTGGAACTTTAAAGCATGCTTATTGTATAATAAAAAGCATGCTATTCGTAGAAATTGAAAAGTATGAATATCATGAAACATTGTATCATTGGCATTCATATAAATTGAGCCATTTTCTATTCCTTTTCGGGATGCCAGTATCGACTTACCAAAGTAAAATGTTTGGATTTTACCCTTCAAAGATCGTGGATAAGCTTGGGGATATACACCCTACCATGAGATCCGGGAAACTTGCATAAGGAGAAACCTTCAACCACTCTAGATATTAGTACACTTTTAAGTTGGGTCTATGATTCATGTCGCATAAGATGTGTTAATTGTAGGTGGGGCACTCGTAGTTCTCCCCAAAACCTTCAAAGAGATACTAATCCCACTTTTTACTTGAGTTGGAGTTCATTGTCAAAGTATAGTAGTATTTGTAGCATTCATGGTTTGTTCATGACTTTGATTGTTACTATGTACGTTTTGCTACATAAGCATGTACATATTTTTATTATGCAATCAAGAGCATACATTTTGAGACCTCATAAACTCATGTTTAAGTTGTTGATTGATCATCTGATATGTATTCTATTTTTGTATATTGTTGTTCATATTTAAGTTGTTGATTGACCATCTAACCCGTATTATATTTTTGTTCAATCGGTTTTGTAGGTGCAGAGACTAGTTCAGACTATGTATTGTAGGCATGGACTTACTATGATGGCATTAACTTATACTTTTGCAGTCATGGCCTTTACTTTATACATGTTATTTTGTTCATTTGAGGTCGTAGTTGGACATGTATATGTGACTTATGCTTTCATCAAGCATGTAGCTTGAAGCTTTATTTTGTAAACTCGGATGTTTACCTCGTAGTCGTAGTCGTTGTGTAAATATGTAAAGCTATAGACTGCTGTAGCTACTATAAGACTTGATGTATATATGCAGGCTTTGTTGTTATTGTCGGGGCTCGTAGAATGTGGATTAGTTGATGTTGTAACTATTTTTATATTAGTCTATTTGGTTGTAATTATGTTTCATTTCTTTACTTTATTATTATCTAACGCCCCCAGGTTTTATGGGGAAAATTCAGGGCATAACAAGTTGGTATCAGAGCTAACCAAATTATGTAAACTTAGGTGGCTTGTGGATAGGGTCTAGCATTAGTTTGTGAGCAAGTTAGCAAGTCATTGATATTTTTGTAGTATTTACTCGTTGTTTGCTTAATGCTTTATAAGTTGTAAGCTAACTATATTGCAATATTTTGTGGTTTATTTGTACAATGGTGACTTACTTCTTATCTTCTTCTTTTCATTGTGTTGTGAAGTTTGAATGGCTCGAGCAACAATAGTCCCCTGGTTTTATTTTATGTACAAATACATGCATATTGGGTATATAATTTATGATAAAAGTAATTTAAAATTAATTATAGAAATACAATAAAGGAAAGTAAAACTTGTATGACCACTCTATAAGCGAATGCATTCTTTTGCTATATGATTTTATAACAACAGTACTGGATAAAAAATTTGTTGGGTATATTTCCAAGTAGGAGAACTTGTGTGTCCAATTTTAGACATTGGTATCCTTTCTTGAAAATAAGAGAAAACTTTCTTACGCAGTTTCTCAAGGAGAAAAACTACAAGGTTGGAAATGTAATTTCCTAAACTAAGAATTGGAGATTGAAACAAAAGCTTATTCTCTCCTACAAGTTTCGGCTACTAGGAATAAATTAATAGGAGCGACGAAAGTTTGGTCTCCGTAGAGAGCTATTTTGGTGAATTAGGAGCTTATATATATATTATTTAAGTGGCTAAGTAATCAATTATGCTAAAATAGAAAAAAATATTTTGAAAATGTTTCTAGCAAGAGCTTGATAAGATAAAATTTTTATTTTTGGGAATTGACCATAGAGATCATTGGTGGTTGGAAGAATTACCAATTTTTTTGGGTTCTCTGTTGGGCGTTGGGATTCTTGTTTGGGTATTTCCTATTGGTTTATTTTTGGGGTTATACTCTTGTATCTATTTGAAAATGATACATCTTATACTCTTGTATCTATTTGAAAATGATATATCTCGCCTATATACTAGATGATTTTCGTTGCATTCTCTCTATTTGTTAGTAGATTGATTTGGTGGGTGTGTAGCCCCATGAGGTTTTTTACTCTCGGTTTGAAGAGATTTTTCCTAATTTAAAATTTGGTATCTTGTACATATTGTTAGTTTTGTGCGTATGATTGATTATCGTATTCTTGCATTAGGATCACATTTTGTTATTTTCTTCAGTTGGGATTTGGAAATGGGTGTGAGCACTTGATCGCTATTTCCAATAAGTGGTATTAGAATTATATTAGAGCTCTTGTATTTTTCTAAAACCAACAAATAGCATAAGAGTTTGTCTCTTAGTCCTTTTTTGTTGGCAATATATTTGAATAGTTCAAATTCCCATGTTTGGAAAAGTAAAATGGAAGACCTTCTCTATGTGTAGAATTTGCACTTGCTAATGTTTTCGAAAGAGAAGCCCCGAAGAAAAATCCGAGACGGAATGAAAAATTCTTCATACAAAGGTTTATGGTTTTATTCGTCAATGGGTTGATAATAATATTTTGAACTATGTGGTGAATGAAACTTATGCGAAGGAACTTTGGGAAAAACTAAAAGATTTGTATGTAAAGATGACTAGCAAGATGTATGTTATTAGCCAAATGATTTACTAGCGGATGAATATGGAAAAGCTATGGGCGAGTACTTGTGTAATTTCTAAGGTTTGATCTTGCAACTGAATAATATAATGGTGAAGCTTGGTGAGTTACAAGCACTTTGGTTTTATGGACACTGCTAGATTTGTTTGAGACTTCGAGGACTACATTGTTAAATTATTCTCCTGATCCTGATGGGAAGATCACTATGGTGATGGTGAAGGTGAAGGACTCTGTATTGGGTGAGATGATAAGAAAGAAAGCTATGGCACGTCTTTGTGTGACAGATGTTCTTATTGCAGAATCCAGATGAAGTCAGAATCATAATTTATGAGGCATTCTTCGATAGGTGCTTCAAATTAATGGGCTAATATTGAATGCCATTAGTGTCATAAAAAGTAACATATAAAATCAAATTGTCATAAGATTAAACAGAAGAAAGTTGACAACAAGAAGAGTGATGATGTAGGTATTGTTGATGATAGCTTCTTGATTGTTTGTGTTGATCCGATGGTGGGAAAATTATGTGATGATTAGTATTGGGTGATAGATAGTGGTGTGTCTACTCATGCTACTCCACATCATGAATAATTTTCTTCCTGTAACGGTTGTGATTTGGGTAATATTTTTATGGGTAATGGTAGCCTATGCAAGGTCATGGGTATTGACTAACAATGGCGTTAAGTTAATCTTAAGTAATGTTAAGTTTTTTTCCCACATTGGCGTCAACATTCTTTTTGTAGATCCATTAGCCAATGATAGCTATTGCAATACGTTCTTGGGGGAGAGTTGGAAACTTACCAAGGGTTCGATGGTAGTTACTTATGGTTGGAGTCATTCTAATTTTTTTGTAGTATGGATGGGTAGTTCTATGGTTGGTAGTAGTCGTTTTAATGTTCCTCGTAGCCTTGGTATCGTAGTGAGGAAGGTTTCATTTGGACCTACGAAGGTTGCAAGTATACTAGGCTTCATACACTTGGAATTGGTGATGTAGTAGGATCACATGATGATAGTGCTACTGATCGGGTGTGATTCATCAAGTATCATTCTCAAATTGAAAGGATTACTTCGAGATTTATTGATGAGCCTGTGGAGACTGTTATTTGTGGTTCGAATGATTTGTGTTTGCTTGTTGATTCTTCATTAGCTATTGGACATAATGCTGCTTCGGTAGAATGAGCGAAGATTATAATATGGAAGAGATTACCTTATAAGGACATTGTTAGTTCCTTGTTTACTAGAGGCTTAAAAATATGATTGCCATACAGAACGGTTGATAGGTGTTACACATTTGCTTATGCACGACCACTTTGTTAGTATTTTGTGAAGTTATTTGTGATTTGTTGGAGCTCAGGGACAAAAGATCAATGGCTTTGTTAGTGTCATGTTTAGCACATCTTTCATACTTGTCGGTAGGAGGAGATTTATTGGGACTCAGGGACAAAGACCAACGGCTTTGTTAGTGTCATATTCGGCACATCTTTTCTACTTGTCGGTAGGAGAAGATTTGTTGGAGCTCAAGTACTTAAGACCAACGACTTTTGGTGTCCTTGTTTGAAATCATGTGAAATTTGGATATAGTATCCAACTGATTTATTAGGAAAAAACTACAAGGACCAAAGTGTAATTTCTTAAACTATTTGAATTGAGATTAAAATAGGAGCATTTTCTCACCCGCAAGTTACGACTTCTAGGAAGAAATTAATAGGAGCAGCACGGGATTGATCTCCGTGGGGAGTTGTTTTGGTGAATTAAGGACTTATATCTGTTTGGTGAAAAATACAAGTATTTTAGTAATTAATTATATTAAAATAGAGAAAAATATTTTGAGAATTTTTAGAGTAAGAGCTTGAGAATATAAAATTTTATTTTTGGGAATTGATCATATAAAAATCATTGATGATTGAGAATTGACTGTTCTTGTTTGGGTATTCTTTATTACTTTATTTTTACGGTTATACTCTTGTATCTATTTGATATTATATTTCTCGCCTATATATGAGATGATTTGAGTTACATTATCTTTATTATTTAGTAAATTAATTTTGTGTATGTATAACTCCGTTGATTTTTTACATTCAGTTTGGAGATATTTTTCCATGTTAAATTACTGTGTCTTTTACAGATCATTATTTTTGTGCTTGTGTTTGATTATCTTATTGTTACATTAGGACCAAATTTATTATTTGATTCTGTTGCGCTTTGGGAATGAACGTGAGTGCTTGATTACTATTCCACACAACTGATATCAGAACTGGGATAGAGCTCTTGTGTGTATTTGATATCAACGTATAATATTTTTGGCTCTCGATCTTTTTGTTGTCAAAATGAATGATATCAACATAATTGAGATGATATGTTTGAATAGTTTCAATTACCATGTTTGGAAGGATAAGATGGAAGATCTTATCTATAGGAAAGATTTATATTTGTCGGTATTTTTTGAAAGAGAAATTTGAAGGACAAACCGAGGAGGAGTGAAAAATTCTTCATACAAAAATTTGTGAGTTGAATCATATGGTGGATGAAGCTAATGCAAAGGCAATTTGGGAAAAATTAGAGGATTTGTATGCTAAGAATACTGGCAAAAACCCAAATGTATGTTATTGGCCAAATGATATACTTGTGGTATGAAGAGAATAAGTGGCTGAGCACATGGTGAATTTTCAAGGTTTGGTTGTGCAACTGAGTAGCATGATGGTGAAGCTTGACGACGAGTTGCAAATCCTATAGCTTTTATGGACAATGGCATATTTGTTTAAGACTTTGAAGACTATGTTGTCCAATTCTGCACCTGATAAGAAGAATACCATGGCGATAGTGAAGAGCTTTGTGATGGTGAGGAGATAAGAAATAAGTCTGTGATTACTGCTCTTTATGTGTTGGTTGCTCTTGTTGCAAAATCTAGAGGGAGAAGTCAGAATTGTAATTCGGGAGGTAAAGGTTCTTCGAGGGGTGCTTCAAATTGTTAGGTTAATGCTAAGTGCCATTATTGTCATAAAAAGGGGCATGTAAAATCAAATTATTATAAGCTTAAATAGAATGAGAAGGTTGACAACAAAAAGAGCGAGGATGTAGGCATTGTTGATGATGGTTTCTTGATTGTTTATAATGATTTGACGTTGGGGAAATTATGTGATGATTCTTGTTAGGTGGTAGATATAGGTGCTTGACCCATTCTTCTCCATGTCGTGAGTTATTCTCTTCTTATAAAGCTTGTAATTTGGGTCTTGTTGCTATGGGCAAGGGTAGCATATCCAAGGTTATGGGTATAGGCAATGTAGATTTGTGGACTAATAATGACATTAAGTTAGTCTTGAGGAATGTGAATCATGTTCCTGACATTGGCTTCAACATTCTTTCGATAGGTTGGTTAGCCAATGACGACCATTGCAACACGTTCTTAGGGGAGAGTTGGAAATCACCAAGGATTTGATGGTAATTGCTTATGGTTATAGACACTCGAATTTTTTTGTAGTATGGATGGGTAGCTCCGTGATTAGCAGTGGTAGTTTTAGGGTTCCTCATAGCCTTGGTACCGTGGCGAGGAGGTTTTGTTTGGACCTTGCAAGTGTACTAGGCTCCGTGTACTTAGATTTGGTGATGGATGTAGAATCATGTGGTGATGGTGCTAGTGATCGGGTGCAATTCATCAAGGATCATTAAAAAATTGAATAGGTCATTCCGAGATTTATTGATGAGCCTGCATAGACTGTTGTTTGTGGTTCAAATAAAAATTATGATGCGAAAGAGATTTTCTCGTACGGATATTGTTGGTTCTTTATTTGCTAAAGGCTTGAAGATGTTGTTGTCTTATTGGATGGTTGATAGGTGTTGCACGTTCGCTTATGCAGGGCCACCTTGTTAGTGTTTCGGGAGCAACTTGATGAGTTGTTGTTGCTTGTTTGATGAAAATCAACTTTCCAAGTTGTTGGTACTTGGTGACAAAAATCGACGTTTGCATACTCGTTTGAAGAAAAACCAAGATTGCGAGTTATTGGAGTTCGGTAGGAGAAACCAATTGCCAAATATTGGTGTTTGTGTGAGAAAAACCAATTTTATGAGTTGTTGGAGCTTGAGAATAGAAAATCAAATTTCGATGATTTGTTTAGTGTCATGTTTGACACATCTCTCCTACTTATTGGTAGGGGAAGATTTGTTGGGTGTGTCCCCAAGTAGGAGGACTTTTATGTCCAAGTTTGGGTATTGGTGTCCTTGTTTGAAAATAAATTAAACTTTCTTGTAAAACTTATATTTTGGGTCCTTATTTGATGGCAGCAAAAAATAAGGGACCATTGTGGTAATTTTAGGAAAGTGTTTGTTTTAACCCTATTCTTTCCGTCGTCTTTTCCACGCCACTTTGGAGAAAGAATTTGTGGCGGTGGCAACCTTGGGTTTGCTTAGTGCTTTGGTGAATTCACCTTTGGGCAAAAAAATATTAGTGCATTGAGTAAAAAATCAAACTAAAATAGAAAAGAATTCAAAAAATTTTAAAATAAAAACTTAAAGAAATAAAATTTTATTTTTGGGAATAATCGACCATTTAGAGATCGTTAGTCATTGGGAATTGACCGTTATTTTTTGGGATTATCTGTTGGGAATTAAGATTCTTGTTGTGCTATTTTCTATTGTTTTTATTTTTGTGGTTATACTATTATATCTATTTGAAATTATATCCCTTGCTTATACATGAGATAATTTAAGTTATATTTTCTTTATTGTTTAGTGGATTGATTTTATCAGTATATAGTCCAACAGGTTTTTTATTCCCGACTTAGAGAAAAATTTTCCACATTAAATTATGATATCTTTTACATGTCGTTACTTTTGTCCTCATGGTTAATTATTATATTTTGCATTAAAGCCAAATTTATTATTTGTTTTCGTTGCAATTTGGAAAAAAATATAAGCGCTTGATCGCTATTCCCAAGATAGACCGTGCTAATAGATTTGACAATTTCATCTAAGTTGTAAAGGTTAAGATTTTCGGATTAGAGTTTGTAATATATTCTAAGAAATATACATATAATTACAATCCATTCCTGGTAATGGTGTAGACAATTAAGTGCAATAAAAGGGGAAATTTGCGACCAAAGGAAAATTAGATTGGCCTCATGAAAATTTCTTATAAAGCTATCTTTACATTGGAAAAAAAACTCCGAAGTGTCATGCTATACACCCATTTAGCTTATGACTCCGTTTAGCCTAAGAGTCATATGCATTATTTACAGCTCATTTTTGACATATTAGTTACCCATTGGATTTATATAAAACCTTCCAAATGTATTTTTGGAGCTTCAGAGGTAGAGTACGTCAGACATATCATCACTCGTGATTGAATATAGGTAGATAAGTAAAATATTGAAGCTATGTTATCTTGGATACAATCTACTGTGACAGAGTTACGTGGATTTATAGGTTTGACGGGTAATTACGAAAACTTTGTTAAAAAAAATTATGGACAAATTGCTCGGCCACTTACCCAACTTCTGAAAAATATAGGTTTAGTTGGACTGAAGAGGCAAACCAGGCCTTCGAAGCTCTTAAGTCTGCTACGACTACGTCTCCAGTCTTGGCAATGCCTGAATTTTCTGAAGAGTTTACCATAAAGTCTGATGCTTTGGGACATGGTATAGGTGCAGTTTTATCGCAATCGGGTAGACCGATTGCTTACCTAAGTAAGGCTATTAGGGAATCAAAAAGGGCTTGGTCAATTTAGAAGAAGGAAATATTAGCCATGCTATAAGACAGTGACGAAGATCTCCGGTTGCCGCTGCCCTATCGAGGGTGGAGATCTGGTTTTACAGTTCTTCCTTGTTTTGGCAATGGAAAACTGACTCATCTCTCTCCTATATCCTGAGTTGTGAGTCCTATCTTTTAGCCGTGATTATGATTTTACAACTTCCTACAATATGGAGAATAAAGTAAAATCAAAATCTAAAACTTCTATGAAATCCAATAATTTTCTTCAACTCCAAATTTAGGAAAAACAACATCAAAACCACTATATAGTCTTATTCAGCAGATGGAAATAAACAAATTGGAGCGTCGCTCTAAAGTACTATCATCGTCCGAATTTGATGGTGCTTATCTAGGTATGTGTCATAAGATAATCCCCAAATCAGCCATAAAATTAGGTACGAAAGGTAGGAGGCATGTCAAGTGGTCTCCGGATGTTAGAGATTATTGTAAGTCAACTTCCCTTAATTGTTGGGTTTCAAATGTGGAGTCAGAGCATGGTGAAGAAGAGAAATTGCATACAGACAATACAGAAGATACAACCACTGAAACTAAATCCCATTTGGTGAATGCTATTGAGATGTCGAGGACCTCATCTAAGCCTCCAGAAGATGGAGCAAAAGTTCAGGTCCCAACAAAATTGAAATTAGATTCCAATCTTGCTCAGAATTACTCAATAGGTATTCTCCCATCTGAGACTAGTTTGGAAAATGGTATGCTCAGAAAATTGCAAATAAAATTTTGTTAATGAGAATGGTGATGTACAAGTCCCCGCTTATATTCTTCTGTTAGGCCATAGTGAATGGAAAAATTATTTGGTTGGATATTTTCTAATAAAAGTTTTTTCCTTCCATTATGTTAAACTTTGGGCCAATAAAGTTTGGAAAACTAATTGTCTAGATGTTTGGTCGTTGGATAATAGATTCTATAATTTTAAAATGAAAGACAATGAGAGCATGGACAATTTGTTGAAATTGGGACCTCGTTTTTTGTGCGGAAAATTTATTTGTTGACTCTTAGGCAAATACAAGATTGGGTAGCCGGGGGAGGGGGGGATGAATTGTATGAAAACAAAACTTAAAGACTTTTTGATAAAATAGCCATTTAAAAAACTTTATAACAAGAATATTAATAAAACAAATAACTAATGTGAAAATAGTTAAAGGGATAGAGATTGCAAACAGAGTTTTATAGTGGTTTGGCCAAAAATCAGTTGATCCCTTACGTCCATTCTCCCAAGCTTTGCTTGAGGTTCTCTTTATCAACAAAGGTTTACATCAATTGTTAGCTTCACAAATGCCAACTCCGACAACCCATCAAGTTAGAACCAAAATACTTCAAATGCCTTACAACTCAGGACTCTAAAACTAGAGCCAATAAAGCCTCTAAACATATGAAGATTTAAGAACAAGACTAGAAAAGTAGTAAGAGAGATAGATAGAGAGATTGTTTCTCAATGGAATGATTTGAACTCTTCAACAAGTCTCCTATTTATAGTGCTCGAGTCTGGTTTGAAATATAGAAGAAATCATCGAGATGTGGCAATGAAATCGACATACTGGTGTCCGAGTGCGGACAGAAGGTCCGTGTGCTAATATGCCACTATCTGTATGCGGACACTCCACCTTCCGTGCGTGGACAATGCCCATCCGTCGGTCAACACTGGTCAACTATAGTCAATTTTCTATTTTTGATTGTTTTGACCCCTTTAGGCTTAGAATTTGGTTCATCAAAACACAAAAATTGTGGATCTTTGAATTCCCTTTCTAGAAATATAAAGTGGACTTTCATTGGATTTACGAGCTGCAAGATATGCCTATTTTACGAAACAGTATTGGTGTTGAATGTATGAATTATTTTTCTTCATTTTGACCCGTTTCACTTTGAATTGGATTTTACTAAAGCACGAAACTTTTAGATAGTGAAATTATCTCCCTATACATATTTTGTAACCATCCATTGGATTTACGAGGCATGAGATATGACCATTTTAACGAACAACTTTCCTTTAAGTATG
>MKEJ01063825.1:0-12479 GCA_001753735.1 Embelia ribes
TTGTTTTGGAGGATGTAGCAAAGTAATGTATGTACATTTATTTTTGTCAAACATTTAACTTGAGATTTCTTTTATATAGTGTTGGCGTTGACCTTCCTACTTCTTATTTTGTATAGTGCTGACGCTGACCTTCCTACTTTTGTTTCATTCCACTGCATATATATTTATATTTTGAAGGTGAACTGCAATTGCCACCATAAGTGTTGTAGCTATTATATTTTGGAGGTTGTACATGTCAAACTTTGTTGTATATGGGGATCGTGAGAATGTTTAAGGCAATTGTCCTTATTTTCATATTCATTATCGTTGTCTATTGCTTTCAAAATTTTTATTCTTTTGTTACAATCAACACTCACGTCCTTGAGTTTTTATAGAAAAATTAGGAACGTACATGAATGACTCACCATAAGGATAAGTGTTTCAAAGGTGTATAATGGTTTCTTCTATCGCACATGCTGAAATCCTCATATATATTAGGGTTGTTTGTTAACAAATTTGGGGGAGTGCTTGCGTCACAGATTACTCATGCTTGAGTAAGCAAACACCCACAAAATGTTTATTTATTAATACTTTCTTTAGCTTTGTGACAAGAGTACAACTTCCAAATAAGACCCATACCAAATGAGTGCACCAAAAAGAAGCTAAAAAGGCCGCTGCTAGTACTTTGTAATGCTCAAATGAATACCCAAGCAAAGCCCCCCCTTACAGTGGTCATTGGGCTCCACCACACTCTTACCTGTTGCTTGTTATGTTCCGGTCTTATTTGGTTGCCATTTCTAAATTTTAATTATTTTTTAATAATTTAATTTTAAAGTTAAATTTATTTAATATTTTAACTTAAATAAATTAAAAATTTTAAACTAAATGTATTAAATTTTTTTTTTTTTTAATCAAAAGCTGACCTATTGCTTAAGATAATCACCAACAGAAAGTAAGAAACCATCAGGAACGAGTCTCTCTCATTGGGTGAGAAATCATTCACTAATTTTGAAACCGCCATGTGTCATGCAGTCGAGATGATGAGGTGGATTGTCCATGAAACATTATTTTTATTAATCTTAATTAATATTTTAAAGTTTCTTGGAAAAACAATATCATTATTTTAATAAAATAATTATGAATAGTAAAGTTTTCTATTGAGAAATTTACTATAGTATTTCTAAAAAAATTATTAAAAATTTAGAAAAATAAAAAAATAATTGTGAGACTTTTATTTTCTTTTGAGAAATGAAAAAGAGAAATTTACTTTTAGAAAATTGATTGATGTGAATGGTCTTAGGGTATATGTGGGCCTTGTTCCTAAGACTCTCTCTCTCTCTCTCTCTCTCTCTATCTATCTATATATATATATATATATATATATTTTCTTTTTAAAGTTTTCACTTCAAAGTAAAAAGTAGATGTTGAACTTGTTTGGTAAACTCAAAAGAAAAAATTGGTTGTATGCAACATTTAGGTCTATTATTTAAGTAAAAAATAATGTATACTTTTCTATCATCAGGATCAGGTGTTGGCTAAGGTTAGAGCATTTTCAACCGTCATCCAAATTTAATTTCTAAATATGTTTGATATTCCAAAAAATTATTTTTCTTAAAAAACAATAATTTTAAAAAGTACACACATCAAATCTATCTCACAAATTTCTTCAACATATTAAAATAATAATAATAATAATATATCATCGGATAAAACGTAAACTATTTTTGGTCCTAATCCGAACTAGTGTTTATTTATTTATTTTTGAATTAATATTTTCATAGAAATTTGTCAATAAATAAATTCTACCACTCAGAATTGGTCCCAATTACTCAGTTGAGAAATTAAATGAGAATAAAAAGAAAGAGAAAACTGGGCGTTGCCACTCCATATATGTTAAGCATTGGGGAACATTTTATATAATCTTATTATTTTTTGCTACGCCAAAGAAAATTAGAAAAACAGTGTTTTTATCTCTACTTTTACTGTTTCCAGAATCGTTTTTGTGGGTAGGAATATACCCTACAATTTGTAGATATGTTGGGCTTTGCTTGCTGGCACATTTAAGCAATAGCAGGCTAGCTGCTAAAAAAGGCATCAATATCTACGTCTAAATTCAACCAATATATATATATATATATATATATATATATATATCCACTCACGAATAATTTAACATTACATTTATTTTAAGAAAATCTTAAAATACAATATTTTAATATAATAAAAATATCAAAATTGTCCTCATGTTATATTCAAAAAGATACATTTTATATTTTTATTCTATTTAAATATTAAATTATTATATTTTAAGATCTCCTGAAAAAATATGATAAAGAGGAAGTATATATTTTGGCAATATATACGCATTAATGTATGGTATCTCCATACACGTGAATTTTCTTTGGTTGCATTATATTTTTAAGAATTTTTAAATGTCAAATATCCCAACAAAAAAACCCCGTAAAATTATAGCGTTTTCATTAGTCTCTTTGATTTAATTTTTACATCAATTTTTTTTAAAAGTTATTTTTCTTGAATAAAATAAATATTTAAAAAATGCACACACTTTCTTTCTCAATAATTTTTTAAAAATATTGAAATAATCATATATTATTTATAAAATGCGCATGCGTGTTTTACTCTTATCCAAACCAGGCAACGGGTTTAATATATATCTTATGTTTTTGGTGGAAAAAAGTAATATTTAATTGATAAAATATGAACAATAGATTTTGCCACTAAGAATTTTACTCTAACAATTCTTATCGGATTTCTTAAAAAAAGAGAGACATTTTTGACGAAATATTTTAGGTCCTAATTTCTGAATTTTGGAATGAAATGAAAGTTATAAATACGAAATAAACAATGATGGGAATACTCTTACAACTTGGATACATCAACATTATCCACGAACAAATTGAGAGCATTAACTTTACAAAAGCCTAAGTACAGTAAATTACATGAACACTTTGTTCTTGGATCTAATTTGGGTAACTAGTCTCATCAAAATCATCCAATGACAAGTAAAGCTCGTCCAAGTACGAAAGCTCCGTCCCATCGCCACCATCATCGTGCTCGTACACTCGACATACTACCCATTTGCCATAATCCTACAAAAAAGAAAACATCACAATATATCAAAAATAAAAATTATGATCATACTTCAATCACTTTTCACAATTTTTATCATCCTTTTCATTTCGGCATACCATTTTTTTATCTCCTCGTCTTTTTGATGATGATCTAGTTGTACTTGAAGAACCATATTCCGATAGCCTATACTCGTCCATTATCCAATTTGTTTTAACCCCCTCATTCGGGGCTTCACCATGGTAGAAAACATGGTATTTTTTCACACCAACTACTTGGTTCGCACTTGAAAATATCGGTTCATCAACACCTGCAGCCTCCCAATACCCATTTTCTGTAATCCGATTCGATGTCTTCCTGCTAAAGAAGTACCATTTGTTTCCCTCGGCCATAGCTTTACCTTCAAAATTAAAACACGTTAGAACTTTATTTTCCTCACATACATAAACACAAAGTAAAAATGTATGATGAAGTTTAATTTAGAGTGCCACATAGTTTAATCTTTTTTTGGACTTGATCAATGAGAATTTTACCATATGAGCAAGCTCACTGCATAGAGAATTCATAAAATTGCATAAATCTATTTCGGATTCTGATAATGCTTAAAATCGCGACACTGTTCTAAAACACTCATATCAAATAAAAGAAAAATTAATCTACAATCTAATTTTTTAACGATTGTTAAATACTCTATTGAAAGTGAGAAACGCAACAAAAACGTTAAATATTCTCGTGATACTTTATTCAAAAAATTAAAACATAAAATAATAATCCAAAAACTTTGCACATACCATCCAAATCCCAAGGATCATAAGGATTGAGACCAAGATCGGGGATGACGTCCGGGTGAAAAGGTAATAGAGAGGCTTTCCTTTGAAGGAAATGAACCACAAGCTCTTCGTCGGTTGGATAGAATCGAAAGCCCGGTGGGAGACTAGTATTCTTATCCCCCATAGTGGAAATATTTATGTATCTAAATGTAAGAAGAACAAGTATAGTGAAGAGGATAGAAGAATAGTGGACTGGAGTTGAAGGTTTGATTGGGGATGATATATTTATAGTGAGAGGGAGAGAGAAATTAAAAGATTAGTTGACGTGAGGTTGAAGGTGTGTGTGCAAGTTTGATCACTGATGAAGAAAACAACTAATATAATATAAATAGTGAAAGAGTGTGTATGATATAGATAGTTTATTTATATTTTGAAAGTGTTGGTGGGGGATGATTTCCGAGGCGGCTGCTTTTCAATTAATAGGATGTTGGACACTTTCCAAGCAATAGTATGGGATGGGGACACTTTTTAAAATTCCACTTTTAGAATTATTTTTAAATAGTTAATTTTAAAAATAGATTTAAAAAGATAAAAATAGGTGTATATGAAAAATTAGTTATAATATATAGTTAAGGCTATTTTGGTAATTAACTATAAAAAAATGGAATTACCTTTTGAAATCATCCATGATAGTGCTTCTAAAATTACTATTGAGAAAACAAAAATAAATTATTAAAAACATATACTTTAATTTTACCAATCACTATATGCTATAATTTTAAAGAAAACTAAGCAACAGCGTGTAGTAAAAAGCAATTTCAAACTGACACTTAGTCTTGGAGGCAACTAAGACATAAGATTACCAATAGGGGCTGGTCTGAGTGGAAGGGACTCAGACTGCTTATGTTAAGATCTCGAGTTCGAGTCTCAATGAATGCAACAACCATTTTGGGAGAGGTTCCTGCTGCGGCGTCCGACCGTACCTCGAAAGATTAGTCATGTATTGCAAAAAAGACTGGAAATATTTTGGTAAATAAACAAAAAAAATTAAGACATATGATTATTTCACTCTGCCCATTAACTAGCCTCCATGGAGCCATATGTTAGCTGGATGGGCCTGTAGAACCTTTATGTGGCTATACAAAATCCCCTACATATTCTAAAATAATGAAAAATAATATTTGAATTAGCCCTCATAATAATTTTTAGTCCCTAGGAATAATTTCTGTGATATCGTGTGTGTTATTGTAATAGGTAGCTAGAGTTAAGAAAAGTTATATAAAAGATTGTTTAAAAAAAAAGACAGAAAGACAGTTAATTGATATTACTTGAATCATGAAAATAAGAGTAGGGATTTCAATTATGTAGAATGCCTAAAAGGTGTTGGCAACAAAGTTTTGGTAAACATGTAGAGAACAAACAAAGAAAGAATTACTAACCTCATAAATTTTTTAAGGGTGACTATAAGTCCGTAACGCGATATTAGTTTAAAAGTTAAATAAAAATGGGATTAGTTGTAAGTCCCTATAAATTTTACAAACCAAAGTTACAATAAATAATTTGTGGAACTAAAAACTAATTAGTTTTTTCCAAATTCCACATTATATATTCATTCATGCGTTACCATCTTCCAACAGAGAGATAGAGAAAGAGATGAGAGAATTAGGGCTCTAAAAACAAAATTCAACGGATCGTGGGGAAAGACCATCCCAATCAACGATTTAAATACAGATTCAGGTTCATCCCCTAACTCTTCGGGTTTGGTCATACTCGTTCTAGCCCTAGGCAACAAAAACTCATTTTAAAAGTTGATTGGTTGTAAAAAATATCGTTCCGTAATGAAATTCATGTCAATTCTATATAGGTTTGTGTTTGATTGATAAATCATCGAGTGAAGAATTGAAACTTTCTTCTTCGAGCTTTCCTAGGGAGCTTTATGATTTTAATAATGTGCTTGCAGATATATGAATTCAATAATATTGTAACTATATTTTAAGTACTAGATTAGATGTAATTGTTGATTTCGTATCAAATTCGCCAAGTTTTGAGTGGATTTTTAGTGAAATTGGGTGTTGGGAGGGGGAGGCTCAGACCCATCAGAGATTTACTTGGATGGGTCAGGAACTTGCTGTTTTTATTCAGGTCTATTTGGGATGTACTTGAATGGGTTGGAAACTTGCTATTTTTATTTGGACCTATTCGGGATTGGTGGATGGGTCAGGGCAGGTACCAGGACTGGTCCGATTAGGGTTGCACAGGTCGGGGTTCCGGAAACTTGAATTTTTGCAATGTTTGTGTACATTAATCAACTTTGGACTATAATTTAGAATTTTTTGTTCTCATGGATTTATGTTGCAATAAACCTTGAGTTGGTTAGATATTCATGTTTGATTTGATATGATGAAAGATTAATTAATGATCGTTATTGACATTTTATAACAGAATATATGTTTAAATCACTTGATAAACTAAATTGTATGTAAGTGAAGCATAAGCTGAATTAAAACATATTTGATTGATGATAGAATGCTTGAATATCAAGCAGGACTGTGGAAGGTATCGAAAGTAAGCTCGTTTACTTCAAGAATTTATAATTTGGTTTTTGGCACACGGAGGAATATTATTCCGTGGTGGTCATTGGCCTCATAAGCTTTATTTTCAGTTGGCCGATTCAATATTGGGAGTAAGCTTTGGCCAATTCAATATTGGGAGTAAGCTTTGTTATTCCAAGGATTTTTTTGGCCTCGAAAGCTTTATTTCGAGTGAGCCAGTTCCACGGGACCCATAAGTCTCTATGTAAAGCCTCAAAATATTTATTATGAGTAGGAGAACTGTATATCTTAGATTGTTGATTATATTGGATGGGTTGATGGTTGAAAGGTTTTAATGGCTTCGGAAGCTTTATTCCTAGTGGAAGGACTGCGTGTCCCAGATTGTTAACTGTATTAAATAGGTTGATGATTGAAAGGTTTTAATGGCCGTTATTGGATGTTTACATCAGTAGATGTGCATGCTTTTTATTAAATTTACATATCTGTAGTCGATGTTTCATTAAACGTTTCTTTAGAATTGAATTAGTTCTGACTCGTGCCTACTTGGTTGGTTTGCAAATATTTTTTTTTTTGAAAATTCCGAGTAGAATTAGGAAATGAAGGTCAAGGAAGCTGAAGTTAGGAATAGGTTGATACTCACTCGGGTGTTGAGGTTTTCCTCATGCATTTTTTTTTTTATGTTTTTCAAATAGTTGCAAGTCGTTGACCGGGTTTATTTTGTTTTGACATCATAGAATAGTTGTATAGACAAAAAATGACAATAAGGCCAAGTGAATTTTATTTATTTTAATGTTACATTCGCACAATTCTATTAATAAAGGATGACATTCAGTTGTGTTGGTTTAATTTTATGTTGAGGATGGTTGTTAGTGACGTACTTAGGATGTGTTTAAATTTTGGGGCATTACAATTTTTGATATGAAAACTCTTTCTCAAGATAGGAAGAGAAACTCTAGAAGTTGAAAATAGCATAATTTGAAATGATGAAAATTTTTTGTTTGGTTTTTCATGGGGTTCAATTGAGTTTGATGATAGATTAAACCCATCATCGGAGATGAATTTGATAGGATATTTCAGGTTCTTTTTTTCTCGAAGAAAATAATGGTACTAGGACAAGTTTAATCCAATGAGGATTTTGCAAGACAAAGACCCGCTGGGCGGCTAAACAAACTATTAAATGTAAGTAGAAGGACTTTTATGTCTAATTTTTTATATTGTATCATTATTTGAATGTAAGGGAACTTTCTTGTGCAATTCGGATATAAGTATCCAATTGAATTTTTAGGAGAAAACTATAAGGACCAAAGTGAAATTCCCTAACCTAATTGAATTGATATTAAAATATAAGCATATTACCTCCCACATGCGGCGACAACTTTGACATTATTTTGGTGAATTTGGTTCACTATGACGCTTATGTTTTGCACAGAAATATAAGTATCTTGGGTAATTAATTATATTAAAATAGAGAAAAATATTTTGAGAATTTTTAGAGCAAGAACTTGAGAAAATAAAACTTTATTATTGGGAATTGATCGTAGAGATCATTGGTGATTGGAGAATTGACCATTATTTTTGGGGTTTTTCGTTGGGCAACAAGTTTCTTATTTAGGTGTTCACTATTGATTTATTTTGTGATTTTACTCTTCTATCTATTTGAGATTGATATTTCTCATCTATACTATAGGTGATTTTGACTGTATTTTCTCTATTGACTAGTAGATTGAATTTGTGAATATATAGCCCTGTGGATTTTTTACTCTTGGTTTGGGGAAATTTTTCATACTTTAAATTTTTGTGTCTTTTACATATCATTATTTATTTTTGCTTGTGGTTGGTTATTGTATTCTTGCATTAGGGTACTATTTATTATTTGCTTCCGTTGTGGTTTGGGAACAAGTATGAGTACTTGATCGTTATTCTTAACAAGTGGTATCGAAGCTTGGATAGAGCTCTTATGTTTGTTTGATACCAACAAGGGGTATAAAGTTTAGCTGTTGGTTTTTTTTTGTTTATTGGCAAGACAAACGATATCAACATAGCTCAGATGACATGTTTGAATAGTCTCAATTACCATGATTGGAAGGGTAAGATGTAAGACCTTTTATATGTGAAAGATTTGTACTAACCAGTGTTTTCAAAAGATAAACCTACAGGAAAAATTGGAGAGAAGTGAAAAATTCTTCATAAAAAGGTTTGTGGATTTATTCGCCAATTGGTTGATAATAATGTTTTGAACTATGTGATGGATGAAACTGATGCAAAGACATTTTAGGAAAAATTAGAGGTTTGTATGCTAAGAAAACTGCCAATAATAAGATGTATATTATTGGTCAGATGATGTACTCGTAGTATGAAGAAGGTAAGCCTATGTGTAAGCACTTTCAAGGTTTGATCATAGTGTCGAGTAACATGGATGTGAAGCTCAACAATGAGTTGCAAGAATTATATTTTTGTGGACAATGCCAGATTTATTTGAGACTTTGAGGACTATGTTATCCATGTATGCACCTTATGAGAAGATCACCATGGCAATGGTGATGAGCTTTGTGATGGGTGAAGAGATGAGAAAGAAAACTATACCTCCTTTTCATATATAAGGTGCTCTTGTTGCATAATCTAGGTGGAAAATTCATAATCGTGATTCGGGTTGTAAATGTTATTCAAGAGGTGTTTCATATTGTTGGGCTAATGTTGAGTGTCATTATTGTCATAAAAAGAGACACATAAAATTAAATTGTCATAAGCTTAAACAAATGGAGAACATTGACAACAAGAAGAGCGAGGAGACAGGTATTGTTGATGATGACTTCTTGGTTATTCATAATAATCCGATTGTGAGAAGTTATGTGTGATTAGTGTTGGGTGGTAGATAGCGGTGCATCTACTCATGTTTCTTCACATCTTGAGGTATTCCTTTCTTATAAAACTTGTGATTTGGATAATGTTTCTATGGGTAATGGTAGCCTATCCTAGGTTGTAGGTATGGCGATGTTGATTTGTGGACTAACAATGGCACTAGGTTAGTCTTGAGGAATGTCAATTATGTTCCTGACATTGGCTTAAATATTCTTTCTCTAGATCAGTTAGCCAAATGATGGTTGTTGCAACACATTTTTATGGAAGAGTTTGAAACTCACCTAGGGTTCAATGGTAGTTACTTATGGTTTTAGACACTCTAACTTTTTTGTAGTACGGATGGGTAGTTATGTAGTTAGTAGTAGTCATTTTAAGGTTTCTCGTAGCCTTGGTACCGTGGTTAGGAGGTTTTGTTTGGACCTATCATACGATGATGGTGCTAGTAAGCGGGTGCAATTAATCGATGATCATTCAAAAATTGAAGGAGTTGTTCCAAAATTTATTGATGAGCCTGCGGAGACTGTTACTTGTGGTTCGAATAATTTGTGTTCATTTGTTGATTACTCATTGACTACTAAACTGAGTGTTGCTTTGGTGGAACGAATGAAGATTATTTTTCAAAAGAGATTGCCTTGTAAGAATATTATTGGTTCCTTATTTACTAGAGACTTGAATATGTCATTGTCTCACGGGGTTAGTTGATAGGTGTTGCACATCCGCTTATGCAGGGTCACTTTGTTAGCATTTCGTAGAGCAATTTGTAAGTTGCTGGAGATTGAGGATAAAAGACCATTTATGTTGCGAGTTCTTGGATCTTGGGAATAAAAGACCAACGGTTTTGTTAGTACCATATTTGGCATATCTCTCCTACTTTTCGGTAGGGAAAGATTTGTTCAGTGTACCTCTAGGTAGAAACACTTTTGTATCTAATTTTGGATATTGTGTCCTTATTTGAAATTAAGAGAAAATTTTCTTGTGCAATTCGAATATAAGTATCCAATTGATTTAAAACAAGAGCATATTCTATCATGCAGGTGGTGGAAGCTTTGTGTTTTTTGTCCTGCTTTGGTGAAATTTGTTCACTTTGAGGCTTATATTTTGTAAAAAAAAATAAGTATTTTGCATAACCAATTAGAATATTTTGGGAATTTTTAGAGTAAGAGCTTGAGAAGATCAAGCTTTATACTTGTGAATTGACTGTAAAAATCATTGGTGATTAGAGGATTTACCGTTATTTTCAGATTATCTGTTAGGTTTATTGCCTGGGTATTTCATATTATTTTATTTTGTGGTTTTACTCTTATATCTATTTGAGATTGATATCCATCGTCTATACAAGAGATGATTTTTGTTTTATTCTCTCTATTGGTTAATGAATTGATTTTATGGGTGTGCAATCCTATTGAGTTTTTTACTCTCAATTTGGAAAGATTTTTTCCATGTTATAATCCATAATCTTTTACATATCGTTATTTATTTTTGCTCGTAGTTGTGTATCATATTCTTGCATTTGGGCCATATTTATTATTTATTTTCTTTGCAATTTGAGCACGGGTGTAAGTGCTTGAATCATGAAAACCATATTAAGTGATTTTTTTATACTCGTATGCATAAAACTCCTATCCAATCTTTTAAATCATGATGGCCATATTAAGTGATCCTTGCACAATTTATATAGAGATAAACTAAAAATTTTATGAGTATTTATGTTGCTAGGTTATAACATTAGCGGAAGAAATATGACTAAGCAGGGCCGGTCCTGAAATTTTGAATGCCTATACAAAATTGAAAAGAGTGCCTCATTTTTATTTATTTGACTAACAGATATAATTTTCAAATAATCTCACATATAATGTTACAAATTTTTTTATGCACTATAATTTAGAACTTAGAATTTCTTGTTGCTAATCCTTACACAAATTAACGAACTGGTTTGTATTCTTGATAAAAAAAATCTAAAAATTACTAATAAGTGTGTTATTATAATTCTTGGACCTCGTGCAATCATATCTCTCGTACGTATTCAGGAATGCCTATATAACTAAGTCCAAAGTTTGAAACAGTGATGGTCCCCAAATTTGAAAAGAGTGACGAAGTCGGTCCTAGCGTTGTAAAACAAATGTTTGGACCTTATTTCTCTGAATCATAACTTAAAAATTACCCTCACTAGGAAATTAAACCAACTAGAAACTAAAACTAATTCAAACATCTTTATATGATGATTTAACACATACAATTATATGTTCTTGTCATCTGAGCTTGATACGAGACTCGTATTTATTTAAGAAAATCAAAGAGGGAACTATCAATTCAGATAAAATATAATATCTTGACATGAAAGTCTATTTTGAATGAAGTAATCCAAGTAAACCTTTTTCTTGTGTTGAAGGATTTCCCCTTATAAATCAACGACAAAATCTTGTAATCATCGAAGTGCTAAAAAATATTAAGTTTCATGATATTATGTAAAATAAATGTTGCGCTTCAATTTTCTTATAACCTAAATTAATAGTGTTAATTGATTGTGTAATTATTTTTATATCGAAACCAACATGTGATTTAAAAAACAAATTATAGAGCCTAAAAGTGATGCCTAGACTGAATTGAAAGTAAATTGAAATAAATGAATTGAAAAGACTAAGATGGAAGTTCAATAAGAGCATTTGGAAAAAATTGAAACGACTTGAAGACGATAGGAAATAAATTATTAAAATAGAAGTAAAAAAAAAAAAAAGAAAGATTTCACCCTTTAATTGAATGCCCATATACATCCCATAAATTTAAGTATATTTAATAAAAATCATATAGTACAAAAATTGATCTCATGGTTTGGTTAACTAGACCTCAGTCCGTTTATCAATAAATGACTTTTGATACGTAACAAATTTATGGCTATAAATATCACCATCGAAAAAATTGCTTACACAAATGAATAATAATACGTGACACCTAGTTATTAGCTTCTTCTATAAATACTCAAAATAGGTTACCTACAAATATCATTTAAATCATTAGCAAAAACGTGTATCAAATCATATTTATCAACTTGTTACTCATACCCAATCTAGCAAGGAAGTCCTTTCAATGGAAGACTTTTTTATTTCATTGCAATATATATAAATTTATGAGATTACATCACAAACTACTATGACTAAAAGATAAATTACTATTAATATTTTTTTGATTTAAAAATAATTATAATGTATATTTTTTAAATTATAATAATTTA
>MKEJ01063835.1:0-13348 GCA_001753735.1 Embelia ribes
ACATGTTAATGTTGTTACTCTTGTCTGTCATTCGTAACTTAAAACATCAATGCGCTTATGCTACAACTTGATACTTGACAATTTTATAAATCTTGGATAAAATTGAATATTATCACATTACGCACTCAATTGAACACGAATTGTCTAAATTTCACATAAGGATTGTCATCTTCAAAATGGGGAGGTTTGTTGCCACAAGTTTTAAAATTAAAATGATTACAAAAATTGTGAAAATTATAAAATTCTTATATTATTGTTGTACTAGTATTATTTGTTAAGTGTATATAATTTCTTAAAATAATTTTATCAAGTGTGAAAGGAATCCAAGTTTGGCATTTCGAAGAAAGCATCAAATTTAATATCCAGTATGAACGCAATCTAGAATGGCAACTCGAGACAATAAGTGGACAGATTCTAAACTGTCCAACCACCGTCCGACAACCCAAAAGCATTAGACAAGCCGCCAGGACAACCATGTTTAGAGTGACCTTTCAGCCCAAAAAAGTTCAAAAAATTCTAAGGTATTTATCCTGTGTCCGATGGGTGCCCGACGGGTCATCTGTTGATGGACGAGCGTCGGACACCCTACTCACGGTCATCGGACAACCCAGTAAATGCAGATTTTCAGCCTTCAATTCTCTTTTCAATTTCTCGGGCAACTTGCATCAACTTGCAAAGGTTATGTCTGCTCCAACACTGTTATATATCACTTCATTAGACATTTCAAGACAAGCAAGTGTGTAACAATTAATCATTCTAGTGTATGATGCTTTAAAAAAAGCCAAAAGCTCAAGTTCCCTTTCCAATCTTATTCAACTTTGCTATCATTTGTAAGGGTTATTTTTGAATGAAATCTTATACAAAATTTTGTTGTAATTTTAGAAAGTAAGTTATAAACTTCCTAGTTTTGTTTATTGAATGAGTTTAGGGTAATTTGAGAGGAATTGTGCTTGGGTTGTGAGTACAAGTTTGAACTAGGAACTCGGGTAACTCAAGGTTTAAGGCAGCAAATATTTCCTATCAAACTACTTGGTTCTTTAGGGTATAAAAGGCTACATTGCATTCTAAAGGGAACTCAATGCGATTAATCTTGAATAAGTGGACGTAGGAGTCTACCGATTTATTGTCGGAAAAAACTACCGTCGAACCACTATAAATCGCAACGTCATATTTATTTTCTCGCACTTTATTTTCAATTTCTTTTTCACTTGCTCATTCGTCATATATTTAGAAATATATTTTTAAAAAATGGATAAACAATTTTTAACTCGGTAATTTTTATAGAAAACCAATTCACCCCCTACTTGATTTATCTTTTTGGTTCAACACAGTATATTTAGACGTAATTACGGGAATTTAGACAAGGGAGAGGGGCAAATTAATATTTTTCATTTAGTTGGGCTCGCTATGCATTATGTAAAATAACTATTTTCTCTAATCATAGGGGAAATTTTGCAATTTTTAGATGTACTTAGTGGGGCGAAAGCTGCAAATAGCCTCTATTTGTAATGACATCTTACTTCCACGACTTATATTGAATAAATCCGGACGACATATATTACGAATGGACTCGATCAGATGGTTATGGCAAATTGTAAATATCCGTGAAAATGAAAAGTAAATTCACAATTGGGGTTTTTCACAACTGGGGAGTAAAAACGAGACCCTCGCACCAAAGCTGATTCTTCGGGGATCATATTTTGTTCAACTCAATTTAGGTGTTTTTTTCATTTTTTATTTTTTTGGCTTCTGATTATGGATGATATGGAGATAAAGACTACACCAAATTTAGCACAAATTAAAAATAAAAAGGAAAACAACTGAAATTATATTTTCAATGGATAAGGGGATGCTGAGCACCGTTTAATTTAAAATTAAAAATTAAGATTAGATAAATTTTTTTGTGAAATTTAAATATTTATTTACAGCCACTAATTTTAAAAAATAAAATCGTAATATGATATAGTTAGCACGACGGCCGGAGAGGCCTCTTTTTTCATTTTCAATGGTATTGATCATTTTATGGACAGGATGGGCCAAGATGGGCCTTAATAATAATAATAATTCAAAAGACTTGACATTAACAGAAGGTCCAAGTCCCAAGAGGTTTGTGGGGTCAGCCTGGAGACCTTTTCATCTTTCTAAATTTAGTAATGTTGCAACCTGAGAAAGAAAGAGAGAGAGAGAGAGAGAGAGAGAGAGACCTCTGAATTTTGACTTATCCCAGTTTACATTCTTCATTATACGATTTAAGCTTAATTAAGCTCTCGATTAGAGGTGGGTCAAAGGTTAGTTTAATTTTCCATTAAAGTGCTCCTTAATTTTCCTTTAGAAATCAATTTTTTTATTAAACATGTTATTCTCTCTTTAATAGCTTAAACAGATAGTTGTTCTTTTACTGTGATTTTTGGATCTTTCAATAGATTTCAGCAAATTTTTATTTTTTATTTTGTCTGTATAGTATGTGCAAGTTTAAAATGTCTAATCATAAGGTATTGAATTTAATCTCTGTTTTCTGTCTTACTTGTAATCTATGCTTGAGTGTCCATGTTGTAGTAGGTCATTGAATTAATGTACTTCAATTAATTCTTAAACTATTTGCAGCTGAATAGTTTTAGGGATTAAATTGCTCCTAAATGGATTCCTATTCTAAAATTTAGGGATTAAATTCCTCCCATCAGTCTATCCAAATTATGTTCCCTAAAAATTAGGAGGTTCGCTGCAGTGCCCTCCTTGAAATAGGGAACAACTATTCATCCCCAGTTTCACTGTTAAGTTTAGAGGGTCTAATATGTACATCCCCCATCTATGCTATTCTTGTTGTCCTATTGCTCTTGTTTTTCTCTAATTTTGTTTATTGTGTTTTGATTTAGTTTTAACCAATTTTGAAATTTAGGTACTTGAATCGACTTGTAATGGCAACTAATATGTCACTTAGCAGTGCAGGAACCGGGATTTCCAGATCAGCGGGCCAGATGCTACTGATCTATGTAGGGGGTTCGGATATTTTTTTTCTAGGGGGCCGCATATTAGTACCTATAAAAGAAGTTCGAAATTTATACATAATTGTTATAGAAACTTCCGAGTCGCCCCCTCCGGCACCCCCTTCTTTTGCTCCTGTTACTAAGGTATATCAGATAGACTTTACTTGGTGGGAACTATGGTCTCCTTGACACAACCACATTCGTACCACGTCCCAATTATTACAGGTAAGATAATTACTTCTATTAAATAATGTATCTTACAGATTAATCGTTGAATTTGAAATTTTGAGGGCACTCTTAAAATGGGTCAAAATATGGGGAATTGTACAGTTTGCTTGCTTTTGACAATGCAATTTTATTGCATCAGCCTTTGGGAAAAGATCTTGCTGCGAATACCAGAGCCTTTCTCCGTATTTACGCTCCTATGTTCATTGTTTTGAAGGAAAAGTAAGACCAAAGTCCTTAATCTTTTATTCAACTGATGTGTGCCATTTCACATTTCAAAAGTGGCTAACTTATTTTCGTATGTAACACACGATACAAAATTTCCTTTAAGGACGCTGAAATAACAAGCTGTGCTCATATGGAAAACAAGTTAAAAAACATGTGATTTACAAAAACCAATTACACCATGGATCACTCTAATCCTTTATTTACTGTAATATGATATCTTGTTACAGGCTGGTGCAACCTTACTCCTGGTCAACTTAAGCAACCACACCAAGTCTGACATTATTGGGGTTCATGACAATACGAACACGAGCTCACAAAATAAAACAGACAAGATCAATAACGGCCAAAACAAAATCACACCCCAGATTAAGAAAACGATGTCATGGGCTGCATCTAAAGCACCTCACTTAACATCTTACGAAGAGGAGTATCATCTCATATCGAAATACAAAGAATTTTGAAGCAAAACCATGTCTCAAATGGAATGTCGTTACAGGTAAGCTATAACTGGGACATTTCAAGTTTGAACCCTATTTTGGTTAGAGCAAATTCTCCAAAATATGTTTCATTTCTCCTTTGTCCGTTAAGTTTGTTGTGTTGCTCAAGTTTGATGCGTCTTGTTGCCATGATCCTTTGCTTTAAGGTTGAGTTTAGTTAGATTATAATGGTAACGGATAGGTTTGTTGGGGGAGTTCTTGAATTTATAAATATGTAGTTGTGTTTTGAAATACCTGTCATAATATGTATTCTCTTTATAGCTTGTATTGTTTACTATGTATTTAGACACCATTGATTTTGGGAATAAATCAGTCTTATTTGCAATTTGAGTTCTTAGTTGCCAGTGTTTCCAAAACGATGCATCATGATGCACTTTTTTCCTTTTCTGCAGAAGCTCTACGTCGCCACATGTCTTATATTATCTGTTTGAAGTTTCTTTTCGTACTTTAGCATATTAAGCTGTAATCATTAAATAGACAAATATGGATTATGGAAAATGAGGCTAAATATCAACTCGTTCAGCATGACAGCCCTTTTTCAAGTTGTATATATACACCAAAAATAGTAAAATATATTTACATTTACAATTTTCCCCTGCAAAAATCAATATTTATTTGGCAGAAACCCATAACTGAAAAACCTTCCATTCCCTCCATTCCGAACTCTCTCTCTGTCTCTCTGCAGGGTGTGGAGAGATGGTGAATTGGACCTACAGCAGCCGCAGCGTACACGAGATCTACACGCTCTGCATGAGGTTCCCTCCGAAGGTGCACTCTTTGGGAATTTGGGAAATTAGACATGAAAAATCTTGGATTAGATTCTAGAGTTCTTCTCAAGAATGATATATTTTGCTTGAAGGTGTCTTTGTTATTAATGATGCTGCATCGGTTTTTCTTTAGTGGCAGTTTTCTTACAATTTTTGGTAATTTGTGATCAGTTGTGGAGATTATGCAATAATTTTGTAGTGCCATGAATTTGGATTTTTGAGTAAGGAGATTTTAGGTGTAGTTAAGCTGGCATTTGCTAATTCAGGAGAGCTGTTGACTGATTTTTCCTTGTAAACACTAATTATAAAAATTTCTATATTTTGGAAAAGAGATTAGAGAAATGAACTTTTTGTACAAAACTAATACTCAAGTTTCCTTCTGCTAACTACTTCATCTACTCGAAAAGTCAAGTTTTCACCTAGTTACAGTGACTTTCTTTTGTAGATCTTTGTTTATGTTCAAGAAGATGCTATACATATATGTTGTAATCTAGTTACTTCCACACGAAATGCATGCATGAAAGATTTCAAATCTATGATATTATAGGCACATTTATACAATCAATTTCGAAACCAATTCATTCAAATCTTTTGAATCCAATGTTTCTGCAAGAAAACAATAAACTATAGTAAAAAATTTCAAATATTCAATGATCTTACTTTGCCAACCTATTTCTTTTCTGTATCTCATTTTAAATAGGCTGGAATTCTCCTCGGACCAACACTGTCCAAAGCTATCAGAGACGTTACGAAAAGCCTCTTCCCAGTGAACACTCAAGGAATAATTGCCACATTGTCGGTGTTCAGTTACATGCTCTTCATATTCCTATTTGGTGTCAAAACGGATCCAGGCCTACGACATACATCTGGTAAAAATGCTTATGCGGTCACAGTCCTCGGTCTCGTTCTTCGCCTCGTCATCAGTGGTGCCACCTCGCAAGTGTTTATAAAAAACTACATCGGTGAAACAGACCCCGATAACGGTAGCCTAATTTTTGTATCAGTCGTACAAGCTCTAAGCCCTTTTCCTGTCGTCGTTCTTCTTTTAAAGGACCTAAATATCCTCAACTCTGAGCTTGGCCTATTAACTTCTAATTCAGCTATTGTAAGCGAACTTATGAGCACGTACCTAAATTTTATAATGAATTCTGCTAAAGCGTATAGTGAGCACGAATCAGGACTATGTATGTTCCTGGATGTAGGGTTGACGGTCTGTTTTGTCCTCGTTGTTATAAACATTGTTCGGCCAGCTATATTGTGGGCAATTAGGACAATCCCCAAGGGGAGACCCATTAAGGACTTTTACCTATATTTGATCATTTTGGTTGTTCCTCTATCGGGTGCTTTTACACATTGGGTCAAACAAGGGGCAATTTTGGGACTGTTTGTAGTCGGATTAGCCATACCCGATGGGCTACCCCTAGGGTCCATTCTGAGTGACAAGCTCGACACATTTGTTTCCCATTTGCTGAGGGTGAATTTGCGGGTGATCAACCCGTATCAGCATTGTCATTGTCATCTTTGTGGCTTTTGTAGTGAAGGTTGTCGCTTGTGTTATACCAACATGGTTTTGTAGGGTGCCTTTTACGGATGCTCTTGCCCTTGGGCTTATTATGAGTGCAAAAGGGGTCATTGAAATTCCTATTTACAGCTTCTTGAGGGACGAACGGGTACGTAAATTTGGTCTTATCTTGGGAAAACTGTGATTCGTTTTGGTAATCAACTGCTTATGCATTTTAATTTTCTTTCTCTCCCATTAGCTGTGGTTTTGAACTGAGAACAACTAAACTTTCGATAAAGTGTTTTCAAGTTGTTTTTTATTTCACAGTCCAGAAAATCAAAAGCATTTTGTAGGTCTGCAAATGTGTTTCTCAAGCAAGTTGTATACAGTAGGAACTTTTATTTGATTTTGTTTTCGTGTTCTTGTTTTCCTAAAATAAAATCTCTAATTAGCATTTACTAATGCATCTCAAAGCATCATCTAATACTTTTTAATCTTTTACTGTTTTATTGTAGCAATTCTGTGAGCAGATCTTTTCGATGCTGGTCGCAAGTACAGCTTTACTAGCTGTCCTTGCCCCGATTTTAGTAAACAAACTCTACGATCCATCGAGAAAGTACGTTGGGTACCAAAGAAGCAGCATTACAAAATCAAAGAACGACCACGAGCTCAGGATAATCATGTGTACACAGGCCAGATAATATCCCTGCTTATATAAACCTACTCGATATATCATGCCCGCTTAAAGAAAAACCCCTCATCGTCTACGTTCTTAACCTCATCGAGCTCCAAGGCCGAGCCTCCCCTCTTTATCTCTCATCGCATTCAGCAGGACACGGGCCGCTCTTAATCCCAAGATGCTATTTTTGCCTTTAGCCGACACGAGATAATTCATTATGAAGCTGTATATATGCAAGTGTACTTGACTTATATACGCTCGCGCTTGATAAAAAAGCAGCTTTTATTATAATTCCGTTCCATCAAAAATGGGCAGTTGATGGGTCCATTGAGTCGGACAATGTGGGCCTTAGGGCCCTCAACACAAAAGTACTTGACATGGCACCATGTTCGGTTGGGGTTTTTATTGACCGTGGCCGACATAGAGGAACACGCGCAAAAGCATTGACATGTAACAAGTTTTTGTTGCAATCGTATGATAAATCCGTGGTGGTTATGTTTTTTGGAGGCAATGACGATCGTGAGGTATTGACCTACGCTAGGCAAATGATAAAGGACATTAGCAATACCCCGACTGTGGTCCATTTCGTGGCTCTCGAATCTTCTAACTCGGACGAGAGAGAGAAATTGCTCGACTCCGAGGTGTTATTATATATTACAAATGTAGGCGGAGATCGTATTTTGTATATAGATGAGACGGTTGATGATGGGGCCGAGAGATGGTGACCGAGTTCAATATGATTATAGTATAAAAATGTTGAGTTTCCACAAAAATCAGGGCTGCAAGAGTGTGTCGAGTCTTCAGAGCTGGGAGTGGTTGGTGACATTTTAGTCTCACCTGATTTGAAACTTGGAGCTTCTGTTTTGGTGGTGCAGCAACAAAAACACATAAACACTTGAGTCTTGACCCGCAAAAATTTTATCATGTGTGTGTGGGATTGGAACTTGTATTGTTTAAACTTGTAGTATTAGATATAGAACTTAGGTATTGGTATTGTTTGGTTGCGGCTTTTTAAGGTGACTTTTTCTGCTTTTTTCTTAAAATCTGGATAGTATTCGGTTGTGCATCATTTAAATTGGATTTATTTATTATCTTAGCCTGTAAGTTGGATGCATTCAGATTTTATTTAAGTGAGAAATAAGCTAGTTTTATTTTTTGCTTATAAGTTGTAACCAAACCCACCCTTGTTGTATCATTGTTGATATTCTTGCACATGTATAGATATTAGGAATACAACCATTTGATTCAATTCATTTCGATCACAATATTTCATTAATACAGCCATTTTTCTGCGTTTCAATTTCTTTCAACTACGGTTCAAGCAGTATTCTATTTTCAAATATGTAATTCACAAGGCAAAATTACGTAACAAACATGAGCTTTGTTATAGAAATTTTTATCAGCTTGCCATAACGACTAGGCAAAAGATTCACAATGAAGATCGTATCAACAAAATAGCAGTCTTTTCAAGAAACTGAAAGACCAAATCCATAGGACTATACGAATTTCAAGAATACGGAAAAGAGAAATGTAGAAATGGCAAACATTGAGACTTCTATTTCCCGAGCAAGTGACGAGCACGTCGGTTAGCCTGTAGAACTCGGTTATTTATCACGTCCACATCGTCTTCAACATGACCCAAAGCTTGATTTTGACTGTTAAGTAATCACAACAAAAATAAATAAATAAATAGCATAATCAATAATGTCAAAGCAAAAGAGCTATATTTCACCAACATCACATGCTACCTATTGATATTATTTCTTGAGAGTGCCACTGCTATGTTACTGCTTCTTTAAAAGCAATACTAGTGGTGATCGAAAAAACTTTAAGCACTAGTTTCAAAAAACTGCTGGTATCGATTCATTGTTTTTCTAAAAGCACATTGATGCTAAAGAACAACTGGTGCATGCCCATAGCAAGACCATTCACGTCTTTTGAACACAGTAAAAGTTTTTCTCATGATTAAAAGCCAAGTTACTAATCACAGCAGCTTCTGAAATGTGGTAACAAAAACGTGTTTAAGGTGAGCAATTTCATGAAATAACTTGGGGAAAAAGCAGCAATACCGGAAACAATTCCAATAAAAAGAGAGAGAGAGAAACTTACATATCAATTTCCGATCCCATGTCAAGAGCCATCCCCTTGAGCTCATCCAGTATGTTACTTAAATCAGAAAGTGCATCATCTTGCTTTGCCTTTTCTACCTGTGAACATAACAACACATTCCTAATGAGATCCCTTTATCTCTGAACACAACACGAGGTTGCGGTTTCTAAGTTTGTGAGCAAATCAATTTCAAAACCCCTTATGATAGTATCTATGCCAATGAAATCAGTTTACTCTAGCTAATGCCTTCAAAAACCCACGTAGAAAGGATTATAACTATGTGAACGTCTAGAGAATGTTTGATTTGCGTTCAAACAATCTTTACAGATGTGCTAAATCTCAATAATGCTATATAAATCTATTCTTGTCAGTTCCTCACCTTGTTAACACCAGATAATATTGTCCCACGTAATTAGTAAAGAAATTCTTTATGGGGTTTTTTGATTGTACAGCACTGCCTCATTAAAAAGAATAACCAGATCAGAAAGAATAAAAACGAACCTCAACTTTCTGCAGTGCATCAGTAGGTTCAGGAGGTGGGGTTCGCACGCTTGACTGACCCTTGGATGTGGGACCCAGTCCTAATTTTTCCCTCTGCTCCTTGTGATTACCTCGTTTGTAAGTTGCATCATCTACAAAATCAGCATGTGAATCAACAAGAGAAAAAGTATGTACCCAACAATCAACCGACACCTTTTGGTCTAATGTACGAAGAAGATGGCTACTTCGGCTTAATTCTTTTGAGCATAAACAATCAGTAAATATGATGCAGACCTCGAGTAATCATGGGACCCTTAATTGGAGATGTCTTCTTTGGCTTCCAAGTCCTGGACATGAGGCTCCCCAGATTTCCCAATAGCTTCTCACCCTGAAATCAAACATTAAACAGTTTCAGTTTCTTCATCCAAGCAGATAATAACCAGGAAATTTAGCCATCAAAGAAAACCTTCTCGATAAGGCATGTGTTTGTCATATGCTTTATCTCATCCCCTATTTAAACAGACAGTTAAAAATAGAAAGGTTGCTAAACCAAGTTCTTAATTAAGACTGTAGCACTGGTAACAGTTTGCCTTTGGCATTGTCATTATATATAGAAAAAGAAGTCACAACATTAGAAGCAGCAAAATCATTGAGATACCCATTACCTCTAAATTTCTAGCAGAAAAGGAGTTTAAAAGGATCGAAATCCATGTAGTGAACATGAATATTATGCACTACCACAAAGCAGCAGAATGCAAAACAAAGCAAACAATGAACTCACTCCTGAGATAGACAGGTGTTTACAGATTCCAATTAGTATGCATGTACCCTATAATTCATAAATTTGGCAAAAAATGATATGATGCAACCAATACGTACCCTACTTAAATCATGATCCATGTCAGCAGCCACTATGTGAGTTCTGGTAATTTGTTCACCCTGCTGATGCAAAGTGACCAAAGTCTTTGCAGCATCCTCTCTCATGTCCTCTGCTATTTTCAAGCAACCGTTAACGGCTTTCGTAGTCTCCTCAGCTTTATATACAGCATAACCTTCCAATTCTTGGACACTCTGGCTCTCTAGCCCTCCCGAGTCACGAAAATCATTCTTGTATCTATACTTAGATGGCATAACTGAGTTTGAATAGGAAGAGGTATTGTTACTTACATTGTCATCAAATGGGTTTGAACCAAAGGTTGGAGCATCTAGTTTGGGCTCAGAAGATGATCTTTGAGAGGGTTTTAAGGAGGTTTCGGTTTTGTAGTCCACCTCATCGTCGAAAGGGTTGGAACTAGAATAACCGGGGTTTTGTTTAGAAGAATTCTTGTTTTTGTGAGACCTGTGAAGACCATGCATTTTGGCAGGGAAAAATGAAACAAGGGATGGTTTGTTAAAAGAGCGGTGCTAGAATTAGACAAAGCTTTAGTGAAACTTCAAATGGATGCTGCAATATGCCTGAGCAGAAATAGAACAAAAATAACCATAAGGTCTAATCACTGAGACAAAACCAAGGAATTACAAAAAGAAAATGATATAAAAGGCCAGAATAACACCGATGAGTGATGATGGAAGCTGCTACATAAACATGATGTAACAATTTACTCAAAACAAAAACAGGAAGTTTGTAAGGCCTAAGGTGTGTGGTTAGCTTGCATACTTTTAGTCCTATTTTCTTTAAATATTACATGTTTGGTCTCACAAGTTTTGTATTCTCCATTTGGAGTAGGGACAGCTAATTCCATACGCCCAAGACAAACAGAATCAAGATTAAAGCAATCATAAAACCACACCATCAATCATACCCGATTGTGATAAAAATAATCTAAATTTTAGAATTCCCATATGATATATTTAGACGTAATAAATTGAAGAAGAAAAGTGAATATTTGATATTGTAAAATTTCAAGTTTCACCAGTAAAGTAATTTTTCTTAATTGGATTAGTCTTCAACGGAAAAACCATAAATTTAAGACGCAATAAATTGAAGTAGAAAAGTGAATATTTGATATTGTAAAATTTCAAGTTTCACCAGTAAAGTAATTTTTCTTAATTGGATTAGTCTTCAACTGAAAAACCATAAATTTAAGATCCTTAAGCATACTTTAAAAACTAAAAAAATAAAAAGATCCTTAAGCATGACTGCATAATTTTGACCACTCTTTCTAACAAAACTTGTCCATAAGCACAAAAGGCAGAAAAATTAGGCATATTTAGATTATCAACTGCAGATGATGTAGCCATAAGAGAACACAGCGAAAGACAAACTAATAGACAAATACGAAACTGAAAACAGATACAAAACTGATCACCAACTTGACCAAACGGGAAACAAGAATCGAAACTCTAAAATGTTAAATAACCTACTAATCAAATTAGTCACGTTCAATTTATACCTAAACATCACAATACCCATCTAAATAAATGATGAATCACCATACTATTCTATGAAACTAAAATAATTAGTATATAATCTTGCATGCTGAGAGCAGAACAAAATGATCACCAATTAATCCAACAAACTAGAAAGGAAAAAAAGAAAGAAAATAATTCTGAAAATGTGACATAAACTAGAGTAATCAGATAAGTCAAATTTAGTTTATACTTAAACATCACAAAACCCATCACATGAATGATGAATCACCAAATTAGTCTATGAAACAAAAAGCAACGAAATATGATCCTGTAGACTGAAGGCAGAGCAAATTAATCACCAAATTGCAAGAAAAAGAGAAGAAAGAAAATAATTCTGAAAATGTGAAGCCTAGACTAATCAAGGCAATCATTTCAGTTCAAAACCCAGCAATCACAAAACCTAACTGATGAATCAACAAAAAGAATCTATTGAACAAAACCCAACTGATGAATCAACAAAAAGAATCTATCTTTGCGTACCTTTGTGTCAACAATCCGAAGGAGGGAGAAATATATTATTGAATGAAATTGTGGGTATATGTATAAGTGTGTGTATATATATATATATATAATTAGTTGAAATTTATGTGCAAATGGAACCGATAAAAGCGCGTGAGGAGAGACTTTTGAACTTTCTCATACCTCAACCCTTGGCATTGACCAAATCAGACTTGACCTAAAGCCCCCCTAATTATTCACGCATAGATAATAGATACATACATACATATATATAAGAAATTGATTATTAGTAAAAAAAAAATTGAGGGGCAGTTGACATTTACAAACCGTTGTGAACGAGGATTTAAATAAAGGAACCGGTGACAAAAACAAGAAAACGAAGATGAAAAGCAAAAAAAAGAAAATAAAAAAAAAAAAAAAAAAAAAAAAAAAAAAAAAAAAATGAAAATAAAAAATAAATTTGTAAATAAAAAAAAAAAAAAAAGAGACCAACAGACAAACAGTATATATATTTAAGTACCCAAAATTTCAACACAAAAGTAGTAGTAATCTATTGGTTGCAATCTAAGGGTTAGGAGTGAAAGGATTTGGGTTCAAACCTCGCTCATATCCTTTTTTTTTATTATTATTTGCCTTAGAATTGCTTTGTTTATATGTACGGACCAAATTTAATATTGATATATATATCTAATCATATTTGAAAATCACAAAGGTTAGTGGCCTAGTGGTCTCATGCTTAAACTTCCAAGTTAGGGGATTTGGGTTCGAATCTCCTTGGGATTTAGGTTTTAATTATTGTTTAAGGATAAGTTTTTCTTTTCAAAACAAATTCCGAAAATTAGTAATAATAAAATTAGGAAACAAAATAATATTTTTCTGAATATATAAAATATTTTGAATAATTTTTAGATTACAAAAATATTATTTATTATCATTTATAATTCAATAAAATGATAATAAGTAGATGAAAAAAATAGTTTTGAAACATGGAAAAATATTTTACTTGG
>MKEJ01063875.1:0-12740 GCA_001753735.1 Embelia ribes
GAATAAATGTCGTAATTAGAATGAAAGTTGGTGGAGGGGGCAACTTTTACATGCATAAGAAGATATAAATATATACACACACATTACTTTGCATGATATAATTTTCCTTGTTTTTTTCTGGATTTATGAATAACTAACGCCTATAATTTTGAATCTTGAGGGTTGTGGTGCATCGATCTTACTTGATGAAAATGCGACCCCCACAAGCGAAAAACTTGCACGACAAAACGTAGGTTCCGTTAGAGGATTTGAAGTGATAGATGCAGCAAAATCTGAGGTGGAAAAAATATGTCCGGGAATTGTTTCTTGTGCTGACATACTTTCAGTAGCCACAAGAGATGCCTCGGAATATGTAAGTGAATACAAGCCTAACCATCTATATACGTAAATATTGGCTGCTTCTAGATTTGTAGAAATTTGAATTAATATTTTTAAATCATAATCCTGATTCATTTCATTTTATCAAAATTAATTAGGTGAGTGGTCCATCATGAACAGTGAAGCTCGGGATAAGAGATTCTACGACAACGAATATTGCTCAAGCGAATAGCTACATCCCGAGTTTTCGAAATAGCCTCGACAAACTCATTTCCAACTTTGCTAGTAAGGGTCTTGGTGCAAGGGACATGGTGGTATCATCGGATTTTGAAATTTAGATTCTACTAATTACTGATTATGTATTTGTTATCTTCATCTAGAAAACTATTTAACTAAATGATATTATTGCAAATGCAGGGGCACACACCATAGGCCAAGCACAATGTTCCACATTTCGAGACAGGATTAGGAGCAACGGGAGTGACATTGATGCAGGTTTTGCTAGCACACATGAGCGTGGTTGCCCAGCTAGTGGAGGAGATTGAAATCTAGCACCTCTGGATTTGGTCACACCCAATTCTTTTGATTACAACTATTTCAAGAACTTAATGCAGCAGAAGGGTCTTCTTCACTTGGATCAGGTTCTGTTCAATGGAGGATCGACTGACAAAATAGTCTCAGAGTATGGCAATAACCCTTCACTATTCAAGTCCGAGTTTGCAGCTGCTATGATTAAAATGGGAGATATTGAGCCCCTCACCAGAAAAAATGGCATTATAAGGAGGATTTGCAGTGCTCTAAATTAGGTTATTCGGCTTCAACTTCAGTAAGCACAATTAAATTCTTTCAATTCATCATATTGTAATATTTGTTATCCATGAGTGTAATTCCTCACCTTTATGCTCTACAAAAAGACCGTTGAGTGTGGATTTATATCTTGTTACACTTGATTCTCGATTTATTTTGAAATAATAAAGTTTTTATGTTATCATTCAACTGGTTATCATGCCAACTATGGCTGACTTCCCAATTATCCAATGTCATAATAGTGTTGAAATTGGTAATATATGTTTTTGCAGAGCAAATCCTACTGGATTGCCGCAAAAACTGATACATTCACTGTTTTCTCGAACATGAAAAATAGGGCTTCTCTAGGTGAACCTCTTTGGGAATAAGTTGATACTCTTAAATAGACAACGATTGAGTTTGCGCAGCTTAAAACTTAAAGCATTTGTACGTTCTAAAACCAAAAGTATCTACATCTAAACTGAGTATCAAAATGAACTTGAACTATTACAATTACTATATACTCTGGGGACAGCCTACCAAAACAGAAACCAATCAGCAACATTTTGTTGGTTGCTTCTTCCTGTCAGACTCACTCACACCTGTTATATCAGCACCTCTTGCTCGTTTTTTCGAGAAAAAAAATGCATCAAACACTTCCGTAAAGAAACTTGCAGAGACAGGTAATCACCCGCTATGAATGCCAATGGTCGTCTCCATATATCACATGCTATTTTGTCTACATGTGGCACAAGAACCTGATTCCACAATGCATGTAGCAACATCTCTTTCGCACGATATTGCCAATTCCGACATAATTGCAAAACAAAACATAGTCAGTGACTTAGGAAAATACAATATATTATTGAAAAGGGTACATCCTTGACCATTTGCCGGCGACCTAGGTTGCTATTTCTTGATGAGAAAGGTAAATAATTCCTCAACAGAAGTAATGGCATATGTTCGCATTACGAATATAGCACTACTTTTGACACATGATACCTTTATGGCTTTACCCTATATGGTCTTGAAGAATTCTTCTGAGGTACTCAAGCATCTCAAATTCACCTTGGAGCTCTTCCCACTGCAAACAAACATATAAAAAAAAAAATTAAAAAAAACACACACACACACACACACACTTTTGATTAGCTTCCAACAAATGAAACTAAAGCTCCATTTGTTTAAACATACAAGATATTATGCAGAAAATAAATTTGATGAATCAAATCAAACTTTTTGTTTCATATTTTTTGAAGGCTAGACAAGAATCATCATCAGAATCAGTTAAGAACTCTATATACCAATTAAGTGTAAAAGTGATGATATAGTCATCATTTAAATCTTAGTCAAGTTACAAACACTTTGACATCGCATGATATATCTAAACTGAAAAACTTCCTGGATTTTCTATTTGGAGGTCATTCTAGATCCAGTTATGCAAAATGTTTTATGAGAAGAATTTAATTCAATTTGTTGAAACTAGAAACACAGAAGAATTTTCAAGTGAAAATAAACAATTTCAGATGACATTAACTAGGAGATATGACAGTATTCTATGGTCATAGACTTCCATCTTCAAATAACTCCACAACTATAGCCTCATGGAAAACTCATTAGACTATGTAACTGATAAGCATAGCTTGCCCGGAAGTGTGATCCTCGACATGAGTAAATATTGGATAGGAATAGTTTAGTTTTCTCCTTCTAAACTATGACCATCAATTTTCTCCCCTCAACTACACTGTTATGCATTGATCACCTAAGGTATCAACTACCATTAAAAGTTAAAAAGTGTGGTTCTTGTTAGACTATCCTTCGAGTATATAAAGGAATCAGGCATCTTAAAAATGTGCAACCCAGCAAACGAAACAAAAAATTGGACTAGATGGAGTACACAAACTTTATGTGACAAAACCACCGTACAACAAATTGGAACAACATCCGAATTTCACAAATATTCAGGGCATTCCAGGGACGTTTTTTTCTCGTCCGAAATGTATTTAGGATCATGCACACCTCCATTATGACTTATGGGTCACGGGTTCATTCCGTTGGAAATAATCTCTTTGGAAACAGGAGTTGAGTACAATTGACCCTTCCAGACCCTGCAATGCAGGAATTTTGTGCACTGGGTTGCCCATATATACATTGCTATTTTGATTTGTGATGAATGTTTGATCTAACATCATACACATTAAGGAAAAAGTTAGAATTATGTAATGTTATTTGTGTATGAGGCCCTTGTGTCATTTCAAGTTGGGCTGTTCTTTGGTACATAGGAATTACGGTGATCATTTGTAGTATAAATGTTCCTTTAGATCACTTGCACATTAGATCATTAGATGTCTGTTCAGAATGATTGAGGCAAATTGCTAGGTTTATTTATGTATAACTTCAATTATTTGGCCTTGGTACTCCTATTTTGGACCATGATTAAGGATGTCGTACCATATATTCGGAATGTGAAAATTATGATTAGTTAAATTCACTTAAAACCGAAAGCTAATGGCATCTGTTTGACCCATTTACTGTCGTTGGCCGCCATAGTAAATCCTAATAAATATAGGATTTGGCATTTGGCTACTTAATTTGTAATGTTCTATTTATTGAGGTAAACAGATCTGCAATGTGTTGTCTGTTCTATTTTGCAAATTTGTTTTTCTTTTATAGTTTCTTGGCATAATGTTTCTTTTTCGTGTTAATAGTCAAGGTATTGGACTGGGGAGAGGACGGCATGGCGACAACTGCTGAAACTGCTGCTTTGAGGGCATCATTTCAGCAAGAAGTTGCTGTCTGGCACAAGCTTAACCATCCAAATGTCACTAGCGTACGTAATTTTATTTTATTTTTAAAGTAAATATGTGTTTAATGGTATTTAACATGCTTGAGATCCCTTGAATAAGTAAATTTATCGAGTCCCTATTTGCATTACCAATTTAGAGGTTAAAACTTCTTGTGAGTGAGACCTGATTCCCTAGTTCAATTACTTGGGCGAGGTTAACATGCTTAGATATTTTTTATCTCGCTACATGTTTGCCCATTGGAACCAAAGGATGCTGTCTAGATAGGTTGGTCAGTTTTGGTTGTTTTTAGAATTTTTGGTTCTCAAATTTGTTTTCATTTTGTTAGATTTGCCGAGAGTAGAATTTTTCAAAACACCATGTCCTTGTACCTCCGCTTTTATCTGTAGGGAACGATACAACTTTTGAGGTTCTTGGAACTTTATCAAATGTGTATCTCTTCAGCTTTTTGATGCTTGAATTATTTGAGCTGCAATTATAGCTTTTGCCTACATAATTGCAGTTTGTCGGTGCTTCAATGGGAACCTCTAATCTCAAAATCCCTTCGAAGAATGGTTCAACTGATAATAATTCTTCGCATCCAGCAAGAGCGTGTTGTGTGGTTGTGGAGTACCTCACGGGTGGGACGTTGAAGAAATATCTCTACGCAAATAGAAAGAAAAAAATCCCCTTCAAAATAGTGATCCAATTGGCTCTAGACCTTTCCAGAGGGTAGTCAGTGTTTTATTTCTATTTCGTGTCATTTGATTGAAAAATCGTCTGAATTCTATTTTCCTTGTATCGTATATCATGTTTAATTTTATATTTTTTTTCCTTCCATGCAGATTGAATTATCTGCATTCACAGAAAATTGTGCACCGTGATGTGAAGGCTGAGAATATGTTGTTAGATTCTCGTAGAAATCTAAAAATTGCCGATTTTGGAGTTGCTCGCGTTGAAGCCCAAAACCCTCAAGATATGACCGGTGAAACTGGGACACTAGGGTACATGGCACCAGAGGTACTTTAATAAGGCACTTCTACATTTTCATATTTTATTTCCATATTTTCGCTTCTTGTTCGATGAGTTGAAATTGACGAGTGTTACAAACTTCGCTGTTCTTAGGTTCTTGATGGCAAACCATACAATAGAAAGTGTGACGTGTACAGTTTCGGGGTATGCTTGTGGGAGATATACTGTTGCGATTTGCCATACCCGGATCTTAGTTTTGCTGAGGTTTCAGCTGCCGTTGTTGGACAGGTTAGCTTCGAATTTCGATCCGATTAACATTTTTATTTATTTGTTCCCTTTACACAGTGGCGGATAATAGAAAGTCGAGGCAATACCCTTATTGAGGCCTTTTTTTTAATAAAGAAACACTTGTTTAATTGTTTCACAAATTAACTTATAATTGTTTCACAAATTAACTTACAATTACAAATTTTGATGGTAGAACATGCAATTTCATTGCAAAACAAGTGTAATGGAATATGGTAACTCGGAAGAAAATAAAAAGCATGTTATATCCAACTGAATATTATTATTAAAACAAAAAAGAAAATTTGCTCGAATTTTCTAGTACATTACATCCACTGAGAAAGTTTTTATTAGGCCTCAAACGGCAGTCTTTCACTTGTTTGGCTTTAGTTTCTTTGAGCAAATGTAGTTGAGGAAAAAAGTGACATTCTTTGAACTCAAATGACAATCATTTAGATAACAAAAGCAAAAAAGCTTGTAAATTGCCGAGCCCCTAAATGCACCACACCTGAGGAGAAATTTTTTTTTCTGAGCTTGAAAAATGCAACTAGACAAGCCCTTTGTATTAAATTATAATCGGCGCATGACGAAGAAAATGTTCGCAAATTTTCCATCGTGCAAGTTGATATGAGAACGTTATGACAAAACAAAAAACTGCAAGTAGAACAATCATGGCCCTTGAAAGCACCATTTCGAGTTGAATTTTGCCGCAAAGTGTGTATCGTTCTCAGGGCCACTTCAGGGTCTTTGATCTGCTTCCCCATGGGTTTTACTCCTAGCCATGTCCATGGGTCGAATTTGCTCTATTGGTGTGGTGGAATGGGGTAGTTAAGGTTTTTATGTCATATTCTATCCAACCAAGAATAATTATAATTCTTTTCCTATATTACTGTTGATAATGTTTTTCTTTCATAATTTCTTATTTAAATGGCCGGGGAAGTGGACTTGGTTCTGCCTTCCTGTAATATATTCACTGTTAATGGATGAGTTTAAGTTCTCTATCTCGTAGCACTAGGCTTGAATATGTTATTGTGTATAAGCGGGCTGTTAATAGTAGTCCTGTAGATATATTTTTTCCCCGAAAATCAACATTAGAGTGGTTTTTGTGCAGGGTTTTCTTGCTGAAGGATTGGAGAGGACAACAGCTGGTCTGGGAAGTGTAAGTGCTATTCTCCCTTGTAAAGCTTTTCTTGTAAATTTAAATTGGTTGAAAACTAAAGGCATTTTACCTTTGATCTTAGCGGAGCTATTATACGTGAGAACAGACTCTTCTTTTAATTGTTTGATTTGTACTAATTATAAGGTTTAGGTGATAAATGCAAATATTACAGACTTTAATGCACTATTGTAGGTAATAATTGATTCCCAGCCTTTAACAGTAGCTGTACTGGCCTCCCTTTTATTTGGCGAGTCCATTGGGTTTATTGGAGCTTCAGGGCTAGTGGTTGGTGTATTTGGCCTTTTACTACTTGAGGTACAGCTACAGTCTGAAATATACTAATGTCTGTATTTATGTCAGATTTTATTTCTCCGTGCTTGCGATATGATTTGCTATTTTACATATATCTGAAATGGTAATCATTTATCTCTCATGAAGATGAAAAAAATTGATGCCACATTCTTAGGATGCATATCCTGCGGATTTACTGCTGAAATCATACCAGTTCTTGTGGACCTTACATGTTAAGCACATAAACCATACCATATTTTATGTCCAAATTTCTTGGATTAGATTGATTTTTTTACTCTGAAAGTTGGATATATATCCAAAATTTGGGGAAGATGGCTATGCTGTAGACGTTGAACTGAACTGAAGATGGCTATGCTGTAGGCTTATCCTTACCTTTAGCATCTCCGAGGGGCATAGTTTTTTTGTTTTTGGGGGGGAACATTGTCCATCGTGCAGTCACTTCCATAGGTAATGCAGTAGTCTAGGTGACATATGAGATCTCTCTGCTATTCTATGCTAAAGTGCAACTCCGGTGAATACTTATTCACTCTTGTTCATTAGATGCTTGTTTTAATCCATATATATGTATATATTGCGATTGGAATTTTGTATTCACTTATTCGGTTGTTCTAACTTTACAATAATTTGTCTGTTTCTTGAATATGATCAACCTTATATTGTTTACATCGATTCATGTTATTGCAGTGTTAGTAATGGCATACAAAATTTGTCTTTCTGAATGATGGAAATCTTTGTTCAGCTTCCTGCACTTTCTTTTGACAATGACAACTTCTCATTGTGGGGAAGTGGAGAGTGGTGGATGCTTCTGGCAGCTCAAAGCATGGCAGTTGGTACAGTTATGGTTCGATGGGTTTCCAAGTACTCTGATCCTATCATGGCTACTGGATGGGTAAAGTTTATCATCATTCTGTTCCATTTTTATACATGCTGATTCTATTGATTTATTTTGTTGTTTATTCGCCTGCATTTTTGTTATAAAACATTGATTTGGTAGCCATCCTATATGTATACTTTTAGTACTTCTCTGTTAGTAGTAAAAGATGACAAAAAACTTGGTAGCAATAAGTGACCTTACTTTTTACGAAAATGATGCCACTTATCATGTATCTCTTGAGCCTTAATTGTTCGCATGATTTTCTCTTACTTCAAGCAAGTGTAATTTGTTTCCTATTGCAGCACATGGTTATTGGAGGACTTCCTCTGGTGGCAATATCCATTTTGAATCATGATCCAGTCATAGATGGTAGTTTTATGCAGCTTACGTCCAATGACCTGTTGGCTCTCCTATATACTTCCATTTTTGGAAGTGCAGCTAGCTATGGTGTATACTTTTACAATGCTACAAGAGGTTATTTTCATGTTTTCTCTAGTAATCTAACTACATTTGTATCTCATGTTTGCATGTGTATGGCTCAACCAGTTCAATTTTAATTAGATTAAAGTATTTGCTTATGCAATTGCAGGTAGCTTGACAAAGCTTAGCTCCCTTACATTTTTAACGCCAATGTTTGCTTCAATCTTCGGGTATGGTTTAAGGGATGAAACTGCAAACGTTTAACAGTATACATTAATTTCTCTTGTGTGGACTTAGGTTGGCTGCATATATTTGTTTTTCACTATACAGGTTCTTCTATCTTGGCGAGACTTTCTCTCCTGTGCAACTCATTGGAGCTTTTGTTACTTTAGCTGCGATATACATGGTTAATTACAAAAGCAGTTCTGAATGAACTCATTAAGTCATCTCGAAGAGGGTGAAATAACACGCGAACAACTGTCATTATCGTTGGGGACTTGGTTGCACAAAGAATTTTAACAGCCCAAGCCTCGAGAAATATGCCATAGAAGATAAATGAAGAGAGGATCCGTATGAACATCAAACTGCACACTACCATACAAGGGTGTTTTGACATTCGAGAATCATTCTCTGGTAGGTTTTGTATAAGGTTGCAAGAGATGGAAGTGAAGTGTAGTATACAGGTCTTCCATAACAGAGTTGTGCAATTTAAAAAGCTGAAGTATGTATTCTTAATTGGAAATATAACTACTGTAAGAAAATTTTCTACCCTTTTTTCCCCATAAAAGTTAATAAACTCTTTTTGGACACGAGTAGATAAAGTTAAATAGGGGTTGCGGAAACCAGGTACGCATACACTGTAATTTGACATATATCTTGGGGACAGGATCTAGGAACACATGTTCTAACATATTTTTTGATACACTTAATCTAAATCATTGAATTCATATTAATCCAGCGGATGAAGTTTGAGATATGAACGTGTTAAACAATACATCCTTTTTGTGATGAACAGTCAAAAATTTTACGACTTTCCTAGTGCATGACATGAAAAGTAAGTTTTTAATGATAAGTTGTTACTTCTTTTCTTATTCACCATTAGTTGGTTTGTTCATTAATCTTTTGTAATTTAGATTTTGTTATATTACAAAATATATTTCAGCAACAAAACATAATATATTTTATCCAGCGTGAAAGTTTTAAGTTTGAAAAATTACATCATTGCATATTTCACTATCTATATTTATCAACTTCGGAGTAGATTCGAACCTAGCAGGGCTGAGCCTTTTCTTTTCCAAGTTTGGTTCAGTTGAATTATATCCACATCGAGCCAAGCTCCAGTTCAGTGTATTGAATGAATTACTATATTTCATAACAGCCATGATCTTAAACATATGAATGAGATTTACAATAAAAAAGATCTTGTTATCGGTGAATTGTAAATCCTAAAGATCTGCATGCTTTTGACTTTGGTGGCTACATCCTAGCGGAACTAGGATCAATTTAACCAGATTGGCTTAAAGAATAAACAGAGGAGCCAATTTAAGTGCATAGTAGACCGATCTTTAATCTAATGAACCTGTGTCCAAAGACTTCTTTTCGTCACTTGAATGAGAATCGTCAATTCAACCAAGAACCTATTCCATGTGCTTAATCCAGTTGGTGGCCCAATGTCAACTCCAATTCGTGGAAAGCTGTGTTGGTTGGCTTTCCGTAATATGCCAAACATTGTCCCTTCGGCAAGTGCCATTTGACTGACCGTTGCAGTTTCGGGAAACAGATAATCTATCTCGGTATCAAGTGCTAAAAAGTTGTTCTTGTGCTACTACCGAAGGTAACAACATCCTCTGGCTCCGACTACTGTCCCACCAATGGACAATGGAGCACTCAAAACACCTACAAATGCGAATTCAAGACGACATGACAAATATTCAACTAACACTCGCCAAAGGGACAATGTTTAGCACCATCCTGAATGCCAACCCTCCTATCTTTCGAAGAATTGGAGGTGACACTGAGGTCACCAAATGACCAAAGCTGCATGGATAAGATTTTTGTTCGAATTGTTTGTGTTCTAATACACAACGTGTACTCATGACCACTTATACACCAGAGGGTCCAAACCACAAAAAAGGGTAGACTCTCGAGAACTGAGGCAAAGCTCCATGACAGTGACGGAATATGAAAAACATTTAGTAGATACGCACCATATGTCTCGTTTAGCTCCCCTTTTCTAAAATGTCTCGTTTAGATTAGACCTAATCAACCAACAGGTCAAAAGAAATTAAATCTGAAGGTCACACAGCGGCATAAAACAAAGCCTCGCATTGAGCGAACATCACGTATCACTTCAAGCATGTTTTGACACCTTTGTCAAGCATTGTATTATTTAGCTTTATTTGATTAATTAATTCTTCTACAAGGTATTTATCTAATAGCTTTTAGGCAAAAAGTTATCACCAGTATTTTTATTTCATAGTAGGTTACAACATCCTGCAAAACTGACTAATTATACCTTTTGCTGTCCCTACATAATAGGAAACAGCAGACTAGTTGATACAAAATTTTGTAAGAAGTAAATATCTCCAAAACAAGGAATTGCATAATCATCTTATATATTCGTAATTCTGTTTTACTAGACCAGTTGCAATTATGCAAAACAATCATTCTAAGATCGTTGGAATTGATTGATAAATGCCTACATAAAGGTGCATCTCAACAGTATCTTCACAATTGCCAATTCATCACGAGTAATAGAAAATACGAATTGCACCTGATCATACAACTCAAACACAGATAGACATAGCATGAAAGCAAGTCAAAATAAAGGGGAACAATAAGTCAGATACTTTGAGATTTACCAGCACTTTATTTCCAAAGAAACTCCGGTTAATATCACCAAGTGCACTTATCCAATAAAGGTGAACATTCTTTACGTCCTAGAATTACTCCGACTAAGCGACAATGGCCCCTTCACAGGAGACAGAGCCCTTGGAGACGTACCACTCCAACACATTGTTGACGGGTCCCGACATTCCTTCTCACCAATCCCTTTTCTTTCAGTCCCACAATAGCCTAAAGGACAATACTTGGTTGTTTGTGCATTTCACACACATGCCCATCTCTAAGTCATATCACCAAATGTCGCACAGCTCATGCTCTCAACATATCTGTGAAGGTTGCTGAAAATATTTTGAGATTCAATAACAAGGAATAGAGAAAATAAAAAAAAGTCAACTCACTTCGTCACCTGGATGCATCAAGGACAAAACTTGGCAGCTTGCACATTTCACATACATACTCATCGCTGAGTTATACTGTCACATGCATTTATACATGGAGAAAGGTTCAAAATGCATAAATAAATAATATTAAAAAAATAAATTAGTTATTCAGACGCATAACATTACAGAGTACTAATTATCATTAGTTAGCTAAAAGTAAAATAAAAAGATTTCGCAAAGGATCAGTACTCGAATCTGATCAGTTAAGTTCACTACAACACACACCCAACTGATTCATGCTCTCGCAATCACAACACAACATGCAGAGAAAGTTAAATTTCAAAACCCACCAAGTATTGAAACTAGTAAAAGGAAATACACACTGCTAAACAGCAGAACGAAGAAAGGAAACCAAGTACAAAACGCAAAGACTCTAGGCGAGAATGAGGTTGATTCCGCATGAAATTGTACTGATCATAAGCCCAAACAACGCAAGGAAGCCATATTTCCTGCAAAAACCAAATTATCATTCAATCAATTTCCACAATAATTTAGCCGTTGATAAACAAAATTAATTGCTAGTCAACCAGTATGCTAAAATATGTAGCTAATTCATCCCATTATGCAAGTATTTCATAAATATCCTTACAGTGAAGTGCCAAATATACAAAACTTGCAACTTTTGAATAGTAAAGAGATAGATATCAAGGAGTGAGGAAAAATATTTCAAACACAGAACTGCTCCTCCTGCACGTAAAAAATCATTTGTACTCTTTTAAATCAAAATGAAGTGTCACCGACGTGGTTAAAAAAATTACATATTGGATATGGTTTAATTGAACAAAATTCAAACATCTTCCCCTCTGCAAAAATTCATTTTCAAATTGTAACCATATTAGCCTGTCCCAAGTCAGGATAAAGGAGGAGGGTTGCGGTAAGTTGACAGTCAGCTATTAAAAAACAGTCACACTACACGAAATGGAACTAAATAAGAAATTCATTGGGCCGTTTCCTACTCAGCGACACGCTAGATCGGATCCCTGGTGTGGTGTTAAATTGGCAAGGGCTAGGGCGTTCCCTGGGTTTAGTATTACATCGATGCCCAAATGTGGCAAAAAATAAGAAAAGGTTCTTATATTTGAATCGGTAGGTGCATGTAAAGAAGATAATCCATGAGCATAGGGTTCGTCTATCATCTTGTAACATAGGATCCTTGATTGATAGGTTAGCAGAGATTAAGGAAGCAATGAATACAAGAAAATTAAGCATTTTATGTCTTCAGAAGATTGGGTGGATAGGTGAGAAAGCCAAAAAGATAGTGCCGTGGAATTATAAATTATGGTACACGGGTAAGGATAAGAATAGAAATGGGGTTAGTATAATCATTTCTAATAGTTTATAGAAAGATGTTGTTTGACGTGAGGCGAAAGGGTGATCGAATTTTGTGTATTAAGCTTGTAATTAGGGAGGAGATTGTAAATGTGTTAAGTGTTTATGCACCTCAAGTAGGCCTAGATGAGGCTAATAAGAAGCAGTTTTGGGATGATTTAGATGAAAATGTACAATAAATACCTATTAGCGATAAGTTATTCATTGGAGGGGACTTA